>KE373134.1:662105-678507 GCA_000418225.1 Zizania latifolia | reverse complement strand
AATATGTAAGCTTATAATTATAATAATTTAATAAGTTAGTATAACCCATTTTTAATTTATAATTCTAGAAAAGATTAAAATATATATTGTATTTTGCTAGAAATTATCCATTGTGATGTCATATCTAAATTTCTTAATCTGAACACTTCATTATGTAGATGGTGTACTCTTTTGTTATCTAAACACAATAATTCTAACTACAAATAATCTATTGTGCTAAACAACTTGTAGCTTATTTCTATTCAAAATATTATAAGCCAATTTATTAAAATATCACGTATAAGCTAGAGTATAATAATTCTAAACTAAAATAAATATGGCCTACCCAAAAATCCAATGAAAAGTATTGAACTGCCCTCTTTTCCTCACCTTTTCCCAAAGATCGGCACTACATCTGTCTGTTGGTCTCCTCTTGTATGCTCACGCAGGCCGCCACCGACCACCGGCCTCCCTCCGTTCTGCTCTTCTGTGCCTCCCCTCACCGAGCCGCTGATGATCACCCACCTCCCAATCGTTCGTTTCTGTGGGCGAGCATGCGATCGACATGCGATCGACATTGTGGGCATGTTATCGATCCATTTCAGTTAAAATGGATGTAATTTAGGCAAAAATGATGTGATTTAGTAGTATCGGATCAATTTTCATAAACCATTTGGTATTTGTGATTACTAGAACCCGCTCCTCAAAAAAAATAATAATCATTTACCACTTTTTAAGATGACTTAATTGGTTATGATGTCACTCACGTATAGGATTTTTTTATCAATAAATATGAATAAAGAAAATAAATATGTATAAAGAATAATAAAAATACGAAACTGTTTTTTAAGAGCGGTAAATTATAACTATTCACGTGACTGCAAATACTCGATTCTGCCGAAGTAAAAGAGGGAGAGGCCGGTCGAGCCGTCGAGAAGACGAGAAGCACATGAAGCGATGATGACACGACGAGGAAGAGAGGCCGTCCCGTCCGTCCACATCTCTGTCCACCGCTGTGCCCGCTCCGCTCCGCTCCGCTCCGGGGCTCCGGGCATGCGCCACCACGTGTCCCCCATCTCCGCTCACAGCGCGCAGGTCCGTCCATCTGTCCGCGCGCTCCCCTCTCCCCTCGAGGTAAGATCACCGCGTCGTCCTCGTCGTCCTCCTCCTCGCTCCACCCGCCACCCTCTTCAGTCTCCCCCGCTCTCCTCGAGAGGCGCGACCGCGCGAGCCATCAAGTGTCTAGGGCGCACGCCCTATAACTAGCCCCGGCCCGGCTGGATCCCCCGCCACCGCTCCTACCCCCTGCTCCGCCCCATTTTGGATGGATTCCGTCGGTATAAATCGCGCTCCTCTGGGTGCCGCCGCCACCGCTGTGTCAGCCCGTCGAGGCATCGCGTTGCGACCGGCTCGCCGCTCCGTCGCGGCTTCGAACCGGTGAGTTCTCGTTCGCCCCGCATTTTCTGTGTCTGTGGCTAGGCTTCACTACAAGCTGATTTCATGCGTGGTGATCCTGTGCAGTGTGACGACGAGAAGCTTCGGTGACGCGACTGGGCGCGGAGGGTGTTCTGGAAAGGCAGGTGTCTCGATCTCTGTTGCATCTGTGGCGTACGGGCGTGCCTCGAATCCTCGTTGCCTGTTTTTTTGCGCTGTTTGGTGTAATGATCCGAGCGAAATTTGTCGGTGGTGTAGGTTCGGCGATTTGGTTCTGTGCGGAACACCACGGCGAGAGCTCAGAGCGGGAACGCTGGGAGAAGCATGGCCGAGGTATCGCACCATGCTCTCATGCCTTTATAGAGTATGCTGGGCCTGCGATTTGATTCATACGTCAACTGCTAGTACATTACATTTTTAGATAACAGGATGTAATGCTTGAAACATCATGGTCAGTTTGTATGTTCCATCTTCCATGCACCATGCAAAGTATGTTCTATATTTACAAGCTGTACCACACCACATTTTGCCATCCTAGAATTAGATTTTACATCTGATCCTAGGATGTGGCGATGTGCCATTTTGTCTTGTGTTTTTAATTTTCTGTTCACCTTCTCCTTTCCTATTTTATTATTATGTAGCGCCAGGAAAGAGAATGCACGATGCCTAATACCGAAATGTCGATGAAATATTCTTCCGGCAAAGCCTTTCCATTAGGAGTGTCTCAAGTCGAAGGCGGGCTGAACTTTGCAATTTTCTCTCAGCATGCTTCTTCTGTCATTCTCTGCTTAAAGCTTCCTGGGAGGTATAAAGTTACATCTTCCTAAAACTGTTTGCAAGCTTACTGATCTTCCTTTTCCATTTTTCCTCTGATGTTTACCTATGTGATGCTGGCCCCTTTTAAAGGTCTGGTTTTCAACTATGACAATTGACAACTAAGCATTATTGTTGCATCTCACCTGTCTCCATAATTAAACTTGTTTTACATAACCTTAGTACCTTACTACACAATATCAAGCTTTCTTATGCTTTTGATATACTGAAACCTATGAAATTGCAAGTTCATTTCTTAATTTGGAAGTTGAAAGGAAAGCTACTTTTCTATTTTTCAGATTACCATTTTGTGAGTTGATTTGGAGTGTAAACCTGGTTGAAATAAACTCTTACAAATTAACAATGTAATTATAGCTTGTTCAGCTTGCCTTTTCCTTTCCAAAGGAACATGGTATATTCTCTGTCTAATCTTCTGACACTGAAATTTTCTTCAGAGGAACCCAAGATAAAGAAGATATAGATGTTGTGGAGTTTGTTTTAGACTGCCAGAGGAACAAAACTGGAGATATATGGCATGTGTCAGTGGAGGTACTGTCATAGAGTTCTGACGTTATAAGTACCTTTAAAGAGTATCATTCTTTAGACATTGATAAATCAGTGTGGTAACATGCATGCAGCAAGTTAAATTTGGCATTAATCTGATGCATATTTTAATTATGGTTACACATTAACTTCATTTTACAATGCGTGTGGTATGGAGGTTGTTTAACCTCCCTTTCCACCCAGTTTGGGTCACAGGACTAACTTGGGTGCTCATCTCCTTTGGTGAATGTTAGAGCTCATGACCAGTTTACAATGATTTTGCTTCATAAAAAATTTTCAAAATTTGAGAGGAGCCATACTGAAATAATACCTTTTTTCTAAAACACTTGCTTTGTGATGCTAACTTGTTCATCTGCGATGAAATGAAAGAAAACACTGTTGAATAGCACATACCTGGGTATTTCATTGCATCACTTCTATCATGTTTAACCTCTCTGTTTCAGTGCTTTCTTTAATTATTTTCTCCATCTGTTATGTATAGTACTCGTCTGAGGAACAATCAGTACCTGTTTTGCTTGTATGTAATTTACCATGCATATGTGCTGCATGATTTTTTTGTTATTCCTATTTTTCAGAAAGACTGTCCATCCTTAAAGAAATCTTCTCTGATTTTTAGGGGTTGCCTGCTGCTGGTGTTCTTTATGGTTATCGTGTTGATGGTCCTCAAGGATGGGACCAAGGTCATAGATTTGATAGCAGTACTGTTCTTTTGGACCCATATGCAAAATTGGTTTCTGGTCGCAAGTACTTTGGAGTTGCTGAAGAGAAGCCAAGTCAACCTTTTGGAACATACGATTTTGATATCTCTCCTTTTGACTGGGGCGATAACTACCAGCTTCCGAATGTGCCTGAGGTAGTATGATAATTTGATAGGATTCACAAAACGTTCCAAACATGTTCTCAATGTTTCCTTTTTGTTTAATCTAGACAGATCTAGTCATATATGAAATGAATGTTCGTGCTTTCACTGCGGATGAGTCAAGTGGTCTTGATTTGGATGTTCGCGGAAGCTATCTTGGTGTCATTGATAAAGTAAGTGCACATTTTTTGTTGGTTTACGACTGCTGCTATTTGTTTGGCTCTTAGAATATTCCCTTGTTACTGTCTTGATCTTCTATCCTTAAGTTTATCATCGAGTTTAATTATCCTGTTTACTGCAAAGTGATCTAGTTTTAGGAACTTAATTATAATGCTGGTTGCCTTCCCATTTCCATGATGTATTGTTTGTGACTTACAGATGAAATAGTTTTGGTTTCATAGATCCCTCATTTGCTGGAACTTGGCGTTAATGCAGTGGAATTACTTCCTGTTTTTGAGTTTGATGAACTAGAATTCAAGAGGTATCCTAACCCAAGGGACCACATGGTAATTTCTTATACTTTTTTGAGCACGATATCCATCATAGACACTATCAGAGTAACTTTCTGCCTTTTCAATTGGAAGGTCAATACATGGGGTTATTCTACAATCAACTTTTTTGCACCCATGAGCCGTTATGCTAGTGCCGGTGGTGGACCAGTGGCTGCTTCCAAAGAGCTCAAGCAGATGGTCAAAGAATTGCATAATGCTGGGATAGAGGTATCAACACTCAATAGATATCATGGCATTTTATTGTGTCATTATTAATTCTTACACCCCTCAGATAAAACACATTTAATGGATTCATCGTTTTGTGCAGGTTATTTTGGATGTTGTTTACAATCATACAAATGAAGTAGATGATGCTAACCCTTATATGACTTCTTTTCGTGGCATCGATAACAAGGTGAATTATCTATTTGCTTTGTTGCCAAAAAGAGCATCTATCTGCGTAACACTACCTGTTCTTTCAATCAAACTGCACTTAGGGGTTAGAAATATAGGTTAGCTAATTTGAACATGGATAGGTTAGCTTACCCCAATTTTTTTGTGCTTGGAAACACCTAGTCATATTAAAAACATGTTTGGCTTGATTGGGTGCTCTACCTAGGTTAGTTGTAGAAAAGAGAACTCAAGAGGGTTAACTATGGTGGGTTAGAATGTTAGGTTAATCCTGGTTTATTACTTAAGAGGCTCAAAGTGTACGAGGTTAAATTATCTCTGCTTAGCCCACCAGGTTTTGTTAGACTAGCTACATTAGGCTAATAGGCTTGGATGAATTTATACAAAAAATCCTTTTGTTCTTTCAGGTCTACTACATGTTAGATCTGAACAACAATGCTCAACTACTGAACTTTTCAGGCTGCGGTAAAACCATGGTCCCTGTACTTTTAGGTTAATTTGTTTGAGATGTGTGTCACCCTATATTAATACATGTTCTTGGATGCAATCCAATGCTTTTATAATAGAGCTGAATTCAGCACAATACCCTTATCTTCTTTTGCTTTATGGATTTACCAATGTCATGCCTTATGAATTCATCTACCAGTGTTTCTAGGCAATTGAACTGTATCTGTGGATGCTACTTTGGCTCCAGGACTTTAAATGGTTCGGATTTTATTTTTAAATTCCCTTTTTCTGCCAGTTGCCAGCACTTGGCAGTCACATTACCTGCTATATTGGCTAATTAAAGGAAGAGCAGCCACCCCAAGTACCAAACCAGTCGTTATATTTGCTGTTAAGCCCTTTTTTGGCAGGGGTGCTGTTAAGCTTTTATGTAGACAACTTTACAGCTTTGATACCTCTAGGACAAATGTTATCAATTATTTATGAAATGATTGCTCATGTATCTTGTTGATCTAACGTTTGTACTGGCTAGATACTTATATATAAATTTGTTCAAAATCGCAAAGTAAACTTATACTTATCAGTATGTTTGGTTCAATCTAGGGAATACACTAAATTGCAATCATCCTGTTGTCATGGAGCTCATACTTGACAGCTTGAGACATTGGTATGTGGTATGGCACAATGTGCAGCTAAGATTTTTCTCGTAAAGTCAACTGTGTTTAGATTTCATACATATGACTTCATCTTGGTTATGTCGGCATTTCATTATAGGATATGCTTTGATCACTTCTTTATTTACTTGTGTCACCCTACCCCACCCCACCCCATCCCACCAATATCTATCTGGAGTTGAGCTGTCATACCTATATGATCAAACCAAGATGATATATAACAGGCAGCCTAAAATTAATAGAAATTGCCTATAGGTTATTTCACATGCCTGTAACAGGCAATTTGTTTGCCTTGTGGCAAGATGTAATTGAATAATTGATGTGTCAGCTTGAGTGCTGCAGTAAGATGGATAATTCACAGTATATTAAATCTTCAAAAATAAGATAGCCAAAAGCTGTAAGAAAAACTGTCCGTCTGTCACATAGCTGTTCATTAGTTTTTTTATACAAACAACTGAATTCTAGCATGCATTTTTATCTTATTCTGGTTTCATCATATTTCAAGTGACATTTCTGATCCACATACTTGTTTCCATGCTTCAAGGGTTGAGGAGTATCACATAGATGGATTTCGATTTGACCTTGCAAGTGTTCTTTGTCGTGGACCAGATGGCCGCCCTCTTGATGCACCTCCACTCATCAAGGTAAATATTTTTATTGTAGCCTAATTTCTGTTCAAACATTAAATAGGTATTACTGCTTACCTGGCCTCTGCAAATTGAATTTTGTTTAACCTTTTTTCTTATTTTCCCCACTTTTTTCCTGGATAAGTTAAGCTTATATATTTCATGTAAAACGAGCCATAAGTTATATTTGATTGGACACAAATTATGATTTACTGAACTCCGACAGACCAATCCAGAAAATCATCTTAAATTACATCTACTTTGCACCATTCTATCTTATTGTTTCTCTCGTTTGCTTGGTCTTATTCATTAAATGCATATCTCGTTTGCTTGGTCTTATTCATTAAATGCATATCTAGTGCAAACTCATAGGAGTGCAATCATGAAAATTTTCAACATTGAGTGGCTGGATGAGGTACAGGATGAACTAGATTTAGGAGTCTTCAAGTTCAAATGGAAGTGCTCTTGAACAACCCCCTCAAAGGTCGATTTTTTAATGATAGTTCCACCTTGACAAAACCATCTAAATCTAATCCATCAATCTCTGTTCATATAGCTCACATTAGTGTGTTGAAACTATCAGCTTTGATATTTCTTCTTATTAATCTATCTGGTTGCAGGAAATTGCCAAAGATGCTGTCTTGTCTAGATGTAAGATCATTGCTGAACCTTGGGATTGTGGTGGCCTTTATCTTGTAGGGCGTTTCCCTAACTGGGACAGGTGATTTTAACAATTCTCCTATACTTCTAATAAATATAATTTGGTATATAAGTATTTTATCCTTGCTTCTTGTAGAACTAAGATTTGGTGATAAAGTAACACAAACAGTAACCATTTTTTTTAATGTATAATATCAACTGCACTCTTGAAATGAGTCAGGTAGTGATTCCTTGTTGCCTAGAACTATGCTAATGTCCTTTTTCTCATTAGACTTGGGCAAACAAGCTTCGCTATGCGATTCAGCTATGTTCCAAGTCTACAATGCATCAGATCAATGATTATATAATCAGTTTCATTTATTAGTAAGATATGATGATCATGTTTAATATTCCTCTTGTAGGTGGGCTGAATGGAATGGGCAGTACAGAGATGATATACGAAGATTTATTAAGGTAATATGTCGGCAAAGAAGACTTAGAAAACACAGCTATGGAAAATGTACTCAACTGTAATAATTTTATGATATAGATGCCATCATGGCAGTAGATCAGGTGTTACTGTTGATGGATAGGATTGCTGTGCTGTTCTATCGTTCCTTCTGTGCATTCATTGCTGCCAGAATATTTTAACTGACCATGACATAGCACAGTCATTTTACGGAGTTTTTAATGAAGTTTAGCTGCTTACTCTACACATGTTCATTTTTTACAGTGTAGTTTCCCTTGATGGCATATGAACTTTAGCAGCAAGTTAGCTCATTATGGAAACAACAAATGGCTTTAAGTAAACATGGAACTCTCCTTGAAACACAGCCTGCCATAGTGCCAATCTGAATGAAGATTTGTAAAACGGTTAACCAGATATCCTACATAGGAGTAGTAATAAGATGATTGAGGGATCAGTGACCTTGCCGAATCAGTCTTTCTAATAATTATCATGGCAGAGATTGGTACGATTCTTCAACAAAAAAAATCACAATTTCACATATTATTTGAGAAAATGGCAACAATAGTATGATATCAGGTGTCAGTTATAACTTGGCCTTAACTGAAAAGTGAGAATTGACCGTTTTGGCTGGTCACTGGTCAGGTCTTTTCCCAGTGTCCATCTTATTTCCAGCCCACACTTTCTATGCAATAGCCTCTGTCCCAGTTGTGTATAGAACTGTAGATTACCAGGTAGCTGAAAGATGGTGTGTGTCCTTTGGCAGAACAAGGTGGCTGGCTGGCTGCAGTTTTCCAAACTCTGATCTTGGCTGTCTATACTTGAGCCAAATATTTAGATGAACTCCTTCAGAACTTAAGCAACAAAGAAGTTTAACCATTTCAAACATCAATGTGTAGATCTGAATTTACAGAATGATTCTGCATTTTACCAGTGCTTGCCCAACATTACCGTGGTAATTCTTTTGTTTGTGTTTTTTAGTCTTGTTTCTGCAAGCATGAAACAATGATTGGATGCCGCTAAACATTTTGGAGTTATTTTTCAGGGTGACCCTGGTATGAAGGGGGTGTTTGCAACTCGTGTGTCTGGATCCGCTGATCTCTATAAGGTCCCCTCTTTTAGATGTTATTTTTCCTTTACTGTTCTGCTGTTTATCCATTTTCTGAGTATATTGTTTGCTTGGTCATCTCAACCGTCAAATACCACTTGCTTTTGTGAACTTTATTTTTCTCAATTTTCCCATTCCAAAACAGTGTGACTTTCCTGAGTTATTGCTATTAAGTTTGGTGGAAACTACACACTTGTTACTTTTTGCACTATTGTTAGAACACAGGTGGTTACCAACTAAAAGCTCCAAATCTTATCTACCTGTAAATTGTTTTAAATTCACTCATTGATTTCACCTGATATAACTGTTGAATGGCTGTAGTATTATTGTGACATGCCATTTAATAGCATGAAACCCAGTAAACTATCATGTCTTCTATCTTTCTGTGAGGAGGTGTAAGGAACCTGTGTGGGCAAGTTTAAGGGTTTTTATTTATGCTGAAAGTGGGAATAGTTTTTTTTTTTTTTTTAAAAAGAAAATTATGTAAAATAAAGTTCACCTGATGAGTTTGTTGGCAGGTGAACCAGCGGAAGCCTCACCATAGTGTAAACTTTGTGATTGCACATGATGGGTTTACTTTATATGACCTTGTGTCATACAACTTAAAGGTAACTGGAGTAGACTAAGCAGTTTTAAACTTTAAATCAAGATTCTTTATCTGTGCTACTAAAGGTGTCAGATGCTAATATGCCTTTTCTTTTGATAAAATCATATAGCACAATGATGCTAATGGAGAACGTGGCCGTGATGGATGCAATGACAATTTTAGCTGGAATGGTGGTGTTGAAGGTACTTTTTTTTACTGAATATCTATTTTTCTTTTGTACATTGAAACCATGAAACTGCAAAAAGATCTTTATTTCATGTTATATTTTGATTGATATATCTGATTGATGCAGAGTATTATAAAGATAGAAAACCTGGCCGAAGTTATTATTAAAATAACCCTTTGTATGAATTAAGGAGTAGTCATCAGGTGAATGAAGAAGTTTTTTTTTCTTTTTGAAAATTAGTGTGTTGTAGTTTGACAGAACTAAAAGATTGCTCCTAGTAGTGAAGCTTCTATATAAAGATGGATCCAGATATAGCTATATAGAAAGTGTGCAAACGTTTCAAATGCAACCATTGATGCCTATCCTTTTTTTGGGTCGGAAATAGTTAAATTGTTTCACTTAATACTATACAAAATGTTCAATATTAGAATTTATGCTTTTGCTTTGTAACAGGAGAAACAAATGATCTGAGTGTGTTAAGTCTGCGTTCAAGACAAATGAAGAACTTCCATGTAGCTTTGATGACTTCTCAGGTAAATATTGTTACAGATGATTGTTATGCGTGCATCATGTATAAATTTATCACATATTTACCATTTTCATATAACAGGGCACTCCAATGATGCTGATGGGCGATGAATATGGTCATACACGTTATGGAAACAACAATAGCTATGGGCATGATACTTGCATAAATCATTTCCAGTGGGGACAGGTTGCGTTACCATAATTATTATAGTTTTCCATCAGGAATGTGTTTATGGATGTGCCAGATCTATATAATATTTTTTATCTGAATTCATGTGGATATAGTTGGAAGAAAGAAGAGATGGCCATTTCAGGTTTTTCTCAGAGATGATAAAGTTTCGTCAGAGCAACCCAGTACTCAGACAAGACAGGTTTCTTAATAAAGTAAGTTCATTTCCTACTGTAATATTGCAATCAACTGGTTTATTGAAGATAACCATTTCATCCTTAATTTCTGAAATAGCTGCTAGTATCTGTGGAAATTATAGTTACATTATCCGAGTCAATTCGGATTAGAATAGTATAACAGAATAAAGATACAGTTTTCCAGCTTTTGCAGATGCATCTCTTAGTTTGTTTTCTGTTCCAAATGTTTCCTGTTGCATTGTGACCTTTCTTGTTGTTAGAATGATGTCACCTGGCACGAGGATTCTTGGGAGAACCAGGAAAGCAAGTTTTTGGCATTCACGTGAGTTTGTTCATCACTTTTGATTATCCACATTGTTTTGACCTAGTATTGTACTTGTGGTTCGGTCGATTCAAATTCTTGGTTTCTGACTTTCGTTTGTATATTACTGTAGAGTACACGATCACAATTCTGGTGGAGATATCTTTTTGGCATTCAATGCGCATGACTATTTTGTGGACGCTGTAATTCCTCCACCACCACACCATAAATGTTGGAACCGTGTGGTATGGATACTTCCAATATTGCTAAATTTCTTATATGGAGTAACTTTCTAATTTCTATGTAGTCCTAGCATAGCATAGTGAAGTTCCAAACATGTCAAATTGCTGCCAGTACTCCCTCTGAATTTTACTTTGGTAGCCACTTGACAAATCGCAACTCTTTAAAAACATATACAAGTTTTTGCAAAGTTGACAGGGATAGACTTAGATAGTACTGCTACAGTCTACCACCTAAAGCAGTATACTATTGTTACTTTTCCTAGCAATGAGCCCGCTACAACTGGTTTGTTCTGTTCATTACTCATTTGGTGCTTTGAAGTTTTACAATGACTGGTCTGGTCGGATCTGGTTTCTCTTTTTTTCACACCTCCACTCCTAGTCATCCTAAACCTGATATTATCATCTCTTTTTTTTTCAGGTGGATACCAACCTGGAATCACCACATGATATTGTACCAGAAGGGGTGCCATTTAGCAGATCAAGATACAGAATTGCTCCATATGCTTCCATTCTGCTCAAGGCAATGCCTTAGAATGGTGCAGGCAAATTAGTCGGAAGAAAACATAAAAATAATGCTCGCGTGGTTGGTCAAAAAGATATCATCTTATTTCCCAAGCTCTTAACTGACGGTGCTGCAAATATGGCAGCTATGAGCTAGGAGTCGGACGAACCTGTGAAAATCAACCAGTGGGAGTCTCGCTAGCTACTGGTGTAGATTGTACCCCCCTCAAAGGCTCAAATAATCAACCTGTGTAGACAATTTGTCTAATAAAAATGTCAAATCATAGTTGGTTTGGCAGGTGAGGCCACATTTGTATTTCAGGATTTTTTCCCCTGTTACTGTAGGAATGGTTAGAGTCTTTAGGGGGGCAGCAAAACTCAAGTATCCAGTTTCATGTGAGTATTTGCGACTGGTTATGATCATCAAGGTCTTTTTTCATAATAATTTGTCATCAAGTACTCGACTCCCATAAGAATCTTTGCCATCATCTATTCTGCTGGTTATTCCTGAAAAATGGATTGGTGCCATAATTCCTGTTGTTAAACATATATCAGTGTGCAGTTCTTGCATGCAGAGGCTGCGATACTCTGCGTCTGCTCATCAGGTACGGGCTGCGGCGGCAGGCTCCCGACTGACGGCGTCGTTGGTTGGTACGGCGGAAAAGCTTCCACATGTGCAACGGCGGGCGAGCTACAGTGTTCCCAGGCAGGCACCAACCTGTTCTCCAATGCTGCCAAGAGAAGAGCCAGCGTCGACGTGACAAGATAACATGGCCATTTGACAGGACTGGGCCAGCCCGTTGCTCTTAACCAAGGCATGTGAGTGATTCACTCCTCTCGCGTTCCCACCTCACCTGAAATCAAACGCCGCCAGTGCAGCCAGAGCCAGGTAAAAATCTTCCTCTCAATCATTGGTAACCACCTTCTATTAGCTAGGTTCCAAAATCCAAACAGAGGTGAAGGGAGATGTGCAGCCGGTGTACTGTTACTAGAGGGCCCCAGGTTCTGAGGGTGGGGCATGCTTTGCAAGCTGTGGCTGTCCTTGTGATTTGCTTGTTATACATGTCCGAGAGCAGCTGCTTTGTTAGTGCTAACCACCTGTTTAGTTTGTGGGTGATGGAATTTGGCAACTTGTTTAGGAAAAAACCCCTAATCATTCATCAATGACCAATGAACCACCCTAGTGCATAATTATGCCATGCTGGTCTCCCAACTGGCCTCCAAGGGGAATATGTGCAGCTCTTCATAATCATACCAACTGCAAGCTTTACACGGCTAGTTCAAAGAGATAATAAAAAAACTTTACACCGATTAATTTGCTAGTAGAAGTTGAGCCTTTTTTGTGGAGCTCCGGTCTCTGGTTTTGGGTTCTAGAAGACGGTTTCATGAGAAAGTGTGTTTGATCCAAATTCACCCTACTGATTTTTCCAAAAGAGAGTAGTACATTTGGGCGCACAAACCTATACACATCACACTCGTACAACCGTGTGCTTACACATGCGTGCGTGTGTTCTACCCACGCTTGGATATTGTTGGAGATCTCCCACAGCGCGTGTGTGTGCATGGATATCAGCAAATCTAGGATTTGAAGTTTTGAACCGCACCGGCTAGACATCAGACCATATGGGTTTCCAGGGGTCCCCAATATCACAAACCAGCGCCAAACTGATGAGCCGTGGATGGACTAAACGATCTAATTGTGGCCCTTGCTGACGTGGATGGAATGTAGTAACTGCACAAGTGGCGAGCTAGCATGCAGCTTCATGGGTTGTGTGTGCGCTGGATCACTCCCAAATGGTTGCATACTTGCGTTGGTGATAATTGAAACCTAATTTACACCAGCCAGGACCAAGAGCGATTCAGTAGCTGTCCGGGCTGGCTGGTTAGCTAGCCGTGTAGCAGAGCAACTACACTGTTACAGGCATGTAATTCCTGGTTCTAGTTTTAGGTAATTCCTGGACAGTCACTGAATTTTAGGCTGACCTTGTTGTGGATCTGTAAGTTTTTGTTGATCAGCAAGTTGCTAATGTGAGTTAATCTACCTGGTGTAAAGTGCAAGCTACCAAAAATCAAATTGTAAAGCATAGTGTAGACGAAGAAAAGAGAGGTGAGAAATCACGAAACAGAGTGGTTCAAGATGCCTGGGGGATAAAAGATACTGTAGCGAACTGCACGGTGATCTCTACCCTCCGCCGCCCACGCGTCATCACCGACTTTATTCCAACTGTACCGCACTACATACTTCAGTTCATGACTTCATGGGCGTACGCGCCATGGAAACATGTCGCCAACTTATGATCTCCGAGACCGAGAGAGCCTGTGGCTGTCACGTAGCCGGCTCGACAGCAAGAAGTCGTTCACCTGGAAGGATAGTTGGTACATCGGTGTCACGTAGCTCTGGACACTCATCTGGAATATTACACCCTGGGCACAGCCCCTTGTTGATGTAACTGATCGAACGAGCTCGTTCTTCCGCACATTTGATTTGCTATTCTTAAATTGGTTGTTAGGTTGGACCCAACTGCGATGCCGATCATTCCATTGAAGATATTTCAGACCAGATCGCGCGCCATGTTTGTTAGTCTGAATTGGAAGAGTTCTTGCATGGCATGGCCATGCTTGGAAATGCACAGGCTTGTTTGAGAAAGCTTGTGCCTTTGGAGTTCCGAAGGAAAGGCAGATCCATTATTGAAAATTGATGGGGGAACTTCCAACAAAAACTGTAAGAAATCAGCAAACATTGTGGTTGGAGGTATAGTGTGGTTAGGTTGGAAATCACTGGAATTGTCTTGTGGATCAAATTGTACATTGTGAAGGAATGGAGCTTTAGGTTCTGGAAAGATTTGGTTAGGTTAGAAAAAAATTGGATATAGTATAACTTCCTTTTGGAAAAGCTAGGAATTTAGGATATAGTATACCTTATGGATGAAGTTGAGCATTGTGAAGGAGTGGAACTTAAGGTTTTGGAAGGGTTTGATTAGGTTGGAAAGTTGGAAACAACTGGATTTTTCTTTTAGGAGTTAGGGCCAACTATTTAGTATTCCATCAACAAAAGAAACTCACTCCCAATTAGCCATCCAAGCCTGAGAATGCAACTTCTCAATATGGGGATGGCTTTGACGACAAACAATTCAAATCTCTTCAATTTCGAAACAAAACCCATAAGATCGAAAAGAGTCTTAATGAATAACTATCATTGTTCGAAAACACATTTTTCACGAGGGAATTAAGAACTTTAAATCACGGGGAACACAAAAGGGATGAGAGAGCTTGCGAACAAGGTGTGAGGCAGCTAGGGCTTGAGCTACACTCATATCTCCTTATTGTTATAAACATTGCTACAGATTTATATGATTTTTTTTTTCAATTTGAATGATTAGTTAAAAATAGTTAGATTAGTACTAAGCGTGATATATTTTTGGCTCTGCCTCTATTGCAAACCAATCAAGGTACATGTGTAAATTTGCATATTGGTTAGGGAAGTACATTGGTAAGTAAGTTTGGTAATAGCAAAATGATTCCTTCAGTTGAGAGCATGTGGGAACAATGTCGGTGTGCCTCATGAGTCATGCCTCATTTTGTTCTCTGGACGACCCAAAATATTTTCAGGGCTGGACAATGATAACCAATCTTCTAAATTGGTTGAATAAAAATTAGAGAATGCTTGGAGCATGGCTTCATTGATTAGTTTCACAACCCAATCATTTCCTTTCAAATGTAACCAATCTTAGCTGGTTGACGATATCATAATTAAAATGAGCAAAGCCCGCTTTGTTTTTTATGCATCTGCAAGCGATCACCAGGAACAAGTGTTGTTAATGACAACAATGTATTATCGATTAGCCTAAAGGCATGTTTGTTTTATTTTCTAGCAGTTAGAGATTCTTAATAGCTAGTTGATCCGAGTAGCGGGATAGTTTACGTATCTAGCTAGTGAGAATCTAGAGAAGCTGATGTTTTTCAGTTTCTGAATTCTAGTTCGTTTCTAGATTCTACAACTACTGATTCTCATAATATGAATACAGAATCTAGACTATTTATCTTAGCTTCAAATTCTAAAAGTATCGTTACTCGATAAATTTATGATGACACTATTAACAAAAAAACCTAAATTTGCTTTGCCGATATAAGTTTTTTCTAGATTATTGTAAAGATCTGGCGGTATGAATCGCATTCAGGTTTTCCACTACAACAAACGAGTGTTTGCACATCCATGAAATACGCACGCAAACACTGTTTATCCGACTAAAAATTCGGAAAGTCCACATATTTGTACTAGAATGTTTTCATCAACCTGCCGTGAAATTTGATCAAGTCCGCATATTAGTACTGGAATATTACAGCAATGCTGGTACTATGATTATTTCAACGCCTGACATCATCATATTCAATAATTCAGCATATTTTCAAAAGGGAAAAAAACCACATTGATATATTTTTCCAAGCTTCAAAATCTAAAATTAGGTCCGACCAAACGTGCAGCGATCTGTCCATACAACAAGACAAGCACTATGAGTCCAGAAATTTTAGAGAATATTTTTTAGAAGGGGCTGTATTTTAGAGCTTGTTTGTTTTATCGGGAGATTCTTATTAACTAGCGAATCCGAGTGTTTAGTTAGCGAGAATTTGGAGAAGCCGGTGTTTTACAGTTTTTAGATTCTAGTTTATTTTTAGATTCTGCAGCTACTGATTCTTACGATCTGAGTTCAGAATCTAAACTGTTTAGTTTTAGTTTTAGATTTTAAAAATAGCTGTAGCCGCTAGAAACTCGAACAAATATGTCTTTAGAGGGGATATTTAAATGTTTCAGATTTAGGCTGAAGCTTCCTGTCTTCAGAAGAAGAAAAAAAAATCTAAACCGACGAGGGGGTGACCGAAATGCATGTGGACCATCAGATGCCGATCCAACGGACAATTTGTTGGTAAATTAGCGCTGAGGCCCCTGATACTACGCGTATTTCAATGTCTTAACCCCATCTCCTACCTCTTTATAAGCTCGTTACCTCTACTGTCTCGGACGCCATTACAGTACGCCACCTCAAGCTAGCCAGCGGCAGCCTCTCCCAAGCGCAAGCCTCCAAACCCTAGCAACACCTCTAATGGCGCGCTTCCAGCTCGTGGCCTTGGCCATGGCCATGCTCTTCGCTGCCGCGGCAGCTCAGGCCCCGGCGGCAACCCCGACG
>KE373134.1:622876-633673 GCA_000418225.1 Zizania latifolia | reverse complement strand
GGGTAGTGCAAGCCGTAGTCGGAGGTCCCCGCGACATAGCGTAGGATCCTCTTCACAGCCTGCTGATGCTCCGTCGTCGGTCGCTGCATGAACCAACTGACGTAGCCGACTGTGAACGCCAAGTCCGGCCGCGTGTGGACAAGGTAGCGAAGGTTGCCCACAATGCGCCGGTACTGCGTCGCGTCCACCTCCTCCGCCGTGCTGTCGCGACTCAGCTTCAGCCTTTCCTCCATGGGAGTGTAGGCTGGGTTGCAGTCAGTGAGTCCGTCCAGCTCGACGATGCGCTTGGCGTAGGCGGTCTGGCGAAGAGAGATACCGGAGCTGTCCTAGTGCACCTCGATCCCCAGGTAGAAGGAGAGTAACCCTAGGGCACTCATCTGGAAGGAGGCCTTCATCTACGCCTTGAACGCCTCCACCTCATCCTCCTTGGTGTCGGTGATCACCAAGTTGTCGACGTAGACACCTACCAGCAGGACATTGCCTCCCTTGCCCCGCCGGTAGACTGCAGCCTCATGAGCACTCTGCTGAAACCCCATCTACTTGAGGGTGGAGTCCAGCTTGTCATTCCAAGCTCGTGGTGCCTGCCGTAAGCCGTAAAGGGCCTTGCGCAGGCGGAGAACCTTGTTCTCCTTGCCGGGGATGACGAATCCCGGTGGCTAGCGAACGTAGATCTCCTCCTTCAAGTCGTCATTGAGGAAGGCGGACTTAACGTCTATGTGGTGGACACGCTAGCCCTCCTGGGCTGCCAGCGCGAGGACATGAACGGACTCCATCCGCGCAACGGGCGCGAAGGCGTCGTCGAAGTCGACTCCCTCCTGCTGGACGAAACCGCGCGCCACCAGTCAAGCCTTGTGTTTGACCACCACTCCGGCCTCATCCTTCTTGAGATTGAACACCCACTTAAGGGTGATGGCGTGGTGGCCAGCTGGAAGATCAGCCAGCTCCCACGTCCTGTTCCGCTCGACGGCGTCCATCTCCTGCTGCATTGCGGCGCCAAGCCACGTCTCCCTCCGCCTCAGCGAAGGAGCGTGTCTCGCCGTTGTCGTGCGCCAGGTGCAGCTCCACCTCAAAGTCGTGCTGCGTCAATCCAGGGACGGGCTGCTCGTCGAGGATGTTGTCCATGGTGCGGTAGCGCAGAGGCTCGTCGTCGTGGTATGCGTCGACGCGGTCCTCGTCGTTTGACAGCGGAGTGGCGAACTCCACCACGCGCTGCTCGTCATGGATAGCGAAGGGAGACGCGGCTCGCCGTCGTCGTGTGCCAGGTGCAGCTCCGCCTCAAAGTCGTGCTGCGCCAATTCAGGGACGGGCTGCTCGCCGAGGATGTTGTCCATGGTGCGGTAGCGCAGAGGCTCGTCGTCGTGGTATGCGTCGACGCGGTCCTCGTCGTTTGACAGCGGAGTGGCGAACTCCACCACGCGCTGCTCGTCATGGATAGCGAAGGGAGACGCGGCTCGCCGTCGTCGTGTGCCAGGTGCAGCTCCGCCTCAAAGTCGTGCTGCGCCAATTCAGGGACGGGCTGCTCGCCGAGGATGTTGTCCATGGTGCGGTAGCGCAGAGGCTCGTCGTCGTGGTATGCGTCGACGCGGTCCTCGTCGTTTGACAGCGGAGTGGCGAACTCCACCGCGCGCTGCTCGTCAAGGACCGAAGCTGCGGGTGCCGATCCCGGAGGTGTGGGCGCCGGTGTAGGAGAGCGGGACGTGGCCGGTGCTGGAGGTGGTGGACTCGCTGGAGCTGATGGCGTGCCAGGTGCCGGAGCAGGCGAACTCGGTGAAGATGAGCTGCTAGCTTCCCCTGCTTCCTCAAAGTGGACGTAGTCGCTGACGAAATCGCTGATCGTCGAAGTCGAGCCGTCATCCACCATCTTGCCCCACGTCCAGCCTCGCCCTTCGTCGAACACGACGTCACGCGAGATGCGGACGCGCTGTGTCGCAGGGTCGAGGATGCGGTAGGCCTTGGTGCCCTCCGTGTAGCCGATGAAGACCCCTCGCGTGCTTCGGTCGTCAAGCTTGCTGACGTGGTTGAGCTCCTTAACGAATGCCAGGCAGCCGAAGACGCGGAGGTGGCCGACCGTCGGCTTGTGTCCGTGCCAGGTTTCGTACGGCGTCTCACCGTCAAGAGCCTTGGTGGGCGAGTAGTTGAGGAGATGGACGGCGGTCATCACCGCCTCTCCCCAGTAGATCACCGGCATCCCTCTCTGCTTGAGGAGGGCGCGAGCGGTGGCCACCACCGTCTGGTTGCGGCGCTCGACGACGCCGTTCTGTTGCGGGGTGTACGGTGCTGAGAAGTGGCGCTGAATCCCCTCGTCGGCGCCGTACACCGCGAACTTAGCTGCCCTGAACTCGCCGTTGTTGTCCGTGCGCAGCACCCGGAGCTTGCGGCCGCACTCCTTCTCCACAACAGCTTGATGACGTTTGATAGCGTCTGCGGCTGCCGCCTTGGTGTCAAGTAGAATCGCCCACATGTAGCGGGACACGTCGTCGACGAGGAGGAAGTAGCACCAGCCTCCAGGGATAGCCGGTGTCACGGGACCGCAAAGGTCGCCGTGCACGAGTTCCAGCTTCTCCTTGGCGCGAAAGCTCGCCTAGCGAGGAAAAGGGAGCCGCCGCTGCTTGGTCAGTACGCAGGTATCGTAGAACTGCTCCACGTGCTCAACAGTCGGCATCCCCCGCACCATCTCCTTGCTGCCGAGCTGCTTCCGGGCCTCAAAGTTGAGGTGCCCAAAGCGCTCGTGCCACCGCCAAGCATCGTCGTCGCAGGCTCGCGGCGGGCTGCAAGACACTGGGCTGCACCACCTGCACATGGAGAACATAGAGGCGATTGCTTCCTCTGTTCACCTTGGCGAGAAGTCAGCGCTGACTATCCTAGATGTGCAGCACTCCGTACTCGATCTCCACGCGCGAGCCATTCTTATCCAGCTAGCCAAGGCTGATGATGGAGTTCCTCAGCACGGGGATGTAGTAGACACCGGTGAGCAGCTGATGCTCGTCGGTCTTGGCAGTGAAGACGACGGAGCCTACGCCCCTTATCTCCACGGCGGAGGCGTCCCCGAACTTGACGGAGCCACGCACGCCAGGGTCCAAGTCAGAGAAGTGCTCCCGCCGCTCGGTCATGTGGTGGGTGGCGTCGGTGTCGAGGAACCAGCCGTCGATCTTGTCGTCGCTGGACCCGTTGCCGAGGAAGACGTGGGCGTGTGGCTCGTCGAAGTGGAGAAGAGCGGCGGCGGTTGGCGCGGGAGGGGAGTGCAGCTCGATGCTCCCATGTACGAGGAACAGAGCCAGCTCGTCACCCTCCTACGCTTGCGTGACGTGTGCCTGATCGCCGCGCTTCGCCTGCCGACAGTCCCTGCCCCAATGGCCAGTCTTGCCACAGTTGTGGCAAGTGTCGTCACGGATGACCTTGCGGTCACCGTTGGCGCCGCCAGCAGCGCCTCCACGCGCCTGGGGAGCCTTGCGCTCCTTGCGTGGCTGGTGCTTACGGTCGCTCGACGAACCCGATGCCTCCCCCTTCTTCCGCTCCCGCTGGCGGGCGAGCCACCGCTCCTCGGTGAAGAGAAGCTTACCACCGATGGTGACCGGCTCTGAGAGAGGTAGCTGCTCGCGATCGTCGACGGCCTTGAGGCGACCCGTCACCTCCTCGATCGTCGGCTCAGAGAAGTCTAGCAGCGTCTCGATCGCTAGAGCAACCTGTGTGTACTTCTTGGGGACGACATGAAGGAACTTCTCGACGGCTCTCTCCTCGTCGATGTCGTCGTCGTCGTACCGCGCCATCTGCTGCATCAGGGTGGTAAGACGGAGAGCGAAGTCGTCGACGTCCTCCCTCGGCTTGAAAGCCAGGCGGTCCCACTCCTGACGCAGCTTCTGCTGCGTGGCTCTGCGGGCGCGGTCGCTGCCGATGCGTGCCATGGCAATGGCATCCTAGGCGTCATTGGCGGTCTCCTTGTCCGCGAGGGTGGGCTGTATCTCCGGTGGAACGGCAGCAAGAAGGGCCTCCAGCGCCCTTCGATCCTCGGTGAAGTCGGCGTCGCCATACCGCACCGCGTCCCACATGTGTCGTGCCTACATCTTTACCTTCATCACCATAGACCACTCGTTGTAGTTGGTCTTGGTGAGCATAGGCCATCCGCCACTGACGCCGGAGTCCTTGAAGACGGTCTGGACGACGGGAGGGGAACCGCACTGGCCATGGTGGCCGCGGTGCCGGTCCGGGGAAGGGGAGGCGCGCCGCCTGTGAGGGCTCCACGCACTAGCACCCCGTCCACCCTGCTCCCTGTCGTTGCTATCACGTCCGCTGAGGCTGCGCGCATCGAGGTCCCGCAGCGCTTGCTCCAGCGCCGCTCGCTCTCGCATGTCCGCCGTTTCCGCATCTGCGTCGACACCTGCTCAGAGCGCGGCGACTGCTGCTGCAGCCTCCTGCGCCTCCACCGCTGCCTGGTGGGCGGCTTCGGCTGCACGCGCCGCAGCGAGCTCCGTCTGGGCAATGCGGGCTGCCCGCTCCGCCGCTACCGACCTCTCAGCCTCCTCCTCGCGCCTGGCTGCTGCAGCACGCGCGTCCGCGCTGCGCTGGACCCACGCGTTCTCCGCGTCCAGGACATCGTCTGCGCCAGCAGACCGTCCGCGCCGGACGTAGGAGGCTGAAGAGTGGAAACAGCTAGATATGGCGACAGGATTGGGATGGGTTGATAGAACCTAGGGAAGAACTCGGCTCTGATACCACTTGTTGGAGAAAAACAGAAAATCGCATAACTTTGGACTGAAATTTTAGAACTGGAACTTCTCTTCTCCTCATTGAAACATGGTTGGTGGGGGATACATATAGGATGCTTCCTTGCAGCTCAAGAAAGCATATTCCAAGCTGCTGAAAAACTAAATCTGAAAAGCTAAAAAGCTAAAAACTAAAAAGATAAGATGCTGCTAACATAAACAGCTCACTTACTCCTAATTAAGCACAAGACGCTGTTCCAAGGGGGATAACGACAAAGCTAATGAAGAGCTGAAATAGAGGAGGCCAAGCTTCAAAGAGAACCGGTATACTAGCTAGCAGCTAATCACTTAAGTCAGGTTGGGAAAAAGATTATAGCATTCAAATTGTTTCTCTCCTGCTTGTTCAGTATCTAGACAAAACAGAATAGTTTGGGCTTTATTATGCAATTTCACCTTTAATACAATCCACAATTTTGAAAATTTATGCAGTTAGATGCCGTAAACATCACTAAGAGTTGATGCTGGTTTGCAGTTCGCCTTGATCTTTTTGTAGTGGCTGACTGGCTATTATTATATTCTATTTAATGTTTATAGATATTTGATCAAACCACCAGTGAATCTAATTATTATAAAATCGTATTTCTCTCAAGGAATTGAAAGACATTTGTGCCTATTAATGAACTTGATGGTTATTTTTAATTAGACTTGATTTCCATTTTTTCCCAGTACTGCTACCATTTGTGCCTCTTTTCTCTTGACAATTACATTGGCTGAAGGCACTAAAATTATTTTTTTATAAAAAACAGTACACCATCATACCCTGTTTTAATATACCAGGGGGCAGGGACAGTCATATTTTTTGCAGGCTTTAAGATGATTTCTGAAATAACAAGCTGAAATAGTAAAGGTAAGAATCATTCATGTCTGTTTGCCCAACTGTCTGTCAAGGAATTCTGTTAAGAATTCATACATTTCTCTATTACAATGAATTAAGGTCTTCTCAAATAACACCTTAGAATTCTCTGTTAAGCACTGCAGCATATGTAAATGTGATTTGAGCAAATATGTCATTTTCTTGATATAAAACAACTAAAAGACAAAAGACAGTCTTAAAAGAACATCTAAAAGACTTATTGCTTATTACCAGTTACTTCATTTGTACTGATAAAGAGGAACGGAAGTATGTTTGGTACCAATTGTACCTATGTTTTGAATTTGCTGTTTAAGTTTGCTTGATGGTATGGTCCCCACTAGCTATTGGCCCTTTAACATTCTTGGGATCTCAGAATAGGGAATGCAGATAACTGGAAGGAACTTGGATTGTCAATATGTTGAAGCTTCAGTAATAAACTTCTTCAAAGCTCTGATTCAGCACTCATGTACCTCCAAATTTCTTTCTTGATAGATGTGCAGAGTACACAATTTATTTTTCGATTTTAGCGTAGAGGAAGTTGTTTTACTTGATAAAATACTGCAACAACCAACAATTATTTCTTTTTCACCCATGCAGTTTTGTAAAAGTTGCTGCCGCTTATTCTTTTTTACGCTGGAAATCCACTTATTCTTGGTTTTGTTGCACCCTTTACATCTTCCTCCATCATTGTCTTATCTCCTCCTGTTCCCAGTTCCCTTTTTCAAATGGAATTATTTGTTAAGAATGCAAGCAAACAAAAGTGTGCATCTGTTAGGTTAACTATTTGTTGTTTCTTTGCTATATGATGGGGTCTTTCTGCTTATTTCCAGTTATCCACTGGCTACTTTGGTTGGTGAGCAGCAAAACTGTACATTTATAGTGTAACATGCACTCATTTAGGTTGGCATGATTCATTTGTTCCGATCTGCTTAGTTATATTTTAGCTTCCTCACCTTTTTGTTCTGATATATTTCGATGTGTATGACTGCCTTTCATTATTTGAAACTTGAACAGAGCTCCCTTTCCCCCTAATATATATTTATGCCTGCATAATTCCATTTAATACACAGTGTTCTGTTTCAGGCATCTTTTCCTCCCCTCCCCTTCCTCTTCCTCTGTGTGTGTGTGTGAAAAAACAACTAAAGCTGTTCTTACTGTGTATTGTCCTGTGCCCCATCAAGTGATTCATTTCAGACTTAATAGATTCACAGAAACTAATTGTGCAACTAAAACCCGTGAGCTTGTATTCGCTAAAATATTGTGTGCAACATACTGATAGGTCTGGGAAGAGGTCTATATTTCTTGGCTCGTTTTTGTTCCATAAAATTTTTAGTCAAGTGCTATGGATCTACTTTTAGTCAATCGTGTTTAGAAAATTCAGTGAAGATGTCAGCTTACCAAATAATTACAGTTCCCTTAAGTCATGATTAGCATGCATATAGTGGCTTGTCCAGAGGTTATTATTAAGATGAAGGGGGTGTTTTTAATCTTATGTGCAGTTAGTTTGATAAGAATGCTTTATTGTTGAGCGAACTGCTTTGTCAAATTGTTACAAATTGCTACTTAGAGGTGAACCTTACCATCAGAAGTAAGCAACTTAATAGCTCATACAAACTAAAAAGCAATTTAGTGCGCACAACTTTTCAGTAACTTAATTATGGTACAGGCATACAACCATGTTATCTCAGAATCAGGTTCATCTGAATTGAGTCAGTTAGGAAATGCTATCTCAAGTGTTGAAGTGGGACTATTTTATTACTTTGTTATGGTCTGTAACTCTGTATTATTCAATTCAAGATTATTATAAATTTCCTGACACCGTGCTTTTGCTTCTATCAAGGTTCAAGTGTTCAACTTGGAGCATAAAGGTTTGTCTGTCATTATCCTTGTGGATTCCTGGAATAGGAGGATAAGTCGTCTATAGGCCCTCAGCATCTGTAGCTGTAGGTCCTTATAAAGATGTGATCTATGTCATGTCTGATATGAAGATTGGTTGTCACACAGACTAATATAATATTGTATGGTTATTCTACTGAAATAACAACAATCTTGTCTTGGTGCACAGCCTATCTTTTTTGTAGATTTTGAGCGATGATGTTTATCCATTTTGTTGTCCCTATACTGCAAAAGGTAGTTACATTATATTGAATCAATGTACAAGATGTGATCCCTCCATCTATGCAATATTCATACCTCTAAGCATTAGGTACATAAATTATCTATTGTTGTCTAACTCGATGATCCTACCAGTATATCTATTGCTCTTTGGCTTTCTTGTTTTATGGATCTGTCATTTTCATGGGCACTCCCATGCGTGCATTGATACATACATGTATACGCACACATGGAGTTGCCACCATTTTTTCAGTTTACTTGTGCAGTAGTAGAGTTGCACTTCTTTCGCTCGCAGCTAACTTTGGGTGGATGGTTGGTGCGTGAGCTTTGGGGTGATTGGTTGGTGCATGCAGCTAACTCAAGACTGAAGTTGCTGTTTTTCTTTTCTCAGGTGGCTCCACTTGTTTATTACCAGATAATGCTTCGTTGGGGCGGAACATTTGAAGAGCGAAAACGACATGCAGCATGAGAGCAAGTGGCACATGTGTTTTGTCCTGTCGGTCGAATCAATCAGGGTGCAAGCATCACATAGATGAAATGGCTGTGCAGCTCTTTCACTATTTGATCAATCATGCTTAGATAGAAACGGTAAAAGGTCAATCAGGTAAAGAAACCTGTCTTAGAATCTTTTATTGGGTCAATGAGAGGACAGAGCTTGCGTCCTATTTGCAGTTCTTTTCCTATCGTTTTCTTGCTAACATTTTGCTTTGCTGTGCTGATTTGATATTCATTGTCCTTTCTCTAAAAGGCTCCTATCTTACAGAAACGAACATATTAGTTATTATGGTGTACTGAAACTTTAATCCCATCACTCGTAATTCGTAAACTTATTGAGCCCTGGTGCCCAACTCAGGATCTGATACGACATTTTTTTTGTTGGGCTTCTATGCTCTCACACGGTATCTTAGCTTCTGGTAGCATTTTGAAATTTGATATGCTATTTGCATGAATTTCACTTGCATGATCACAACATGGAGCAGAATGGACATTAATTGACGAAAGTAACGGGCAAGCGGTGGCCACAAGATGGGGAATCTTTGGTGTTTTGGCAGGAATTGGTGCTTCACAAGGGAAACAGAATCCTCGCAAGAAAGGTATTGACACAGCTCCTGTCAATTGTGTCAGATCCTAAGGAACATGGTAGCGCCCACAAGGAATGTCATGTGTCATGTCTACCCTGGAATTGTTCTCTAGCTAGAGCATATGTGTTCGTAGTTTTTTCAAACATACCGTACCCAGCTAGCCATGCATGCACACTACTGCACATCACATATATGAACAAACCAATCCATTATTATGAAATGATGATTCAACACTAATGAAGCTGCTAAGTACACAGATACGATATTAGTTTGCACAGAGGAGAGACTTTACTTTCTAGAACTACCACAATGTTTTCACCATTCATACATGCGTTTTTCTAGTAGATGGTTGGTTGGTTGGTGCTAACCTAATTCTAAACTACAGCTCGGCCTGCTCTTCTTTGATCTTCTCGATGATCTGATGAGCCGCGGTTGCAATCTCATCCACAGACGTAAGCTGGCAATCATCCTCCACCTGCATCATCCAGCCATTGACACCGAAAATCACTTGAGACGACCATCCATTGGCAGGTCAAACATTCGCCCTTTTTAGGGAACCGCAACCTTTTAGCCTGAGCTCCATTAAATTATACAAGGCAAGATAAAAAAAAAAGCACGGAAACCTAGGCACCAATTTGTTTCAGTGTGATATTGCTAACCAGATATGGGTATTGTGCATCTTGGACCGAGTCTTACAATTCTTCCTGTACTAAAATATTACGAGTATACATATTATTTTTAAACTTTATTATTTATTACTTCATTCGACTACTTTTAAATCTACACTTACTTACATTGAAAGGTGTGTTATAGTTTTTTTTTAATATCTCCACGTATCTAAGCCTAAAAACATTACATTTTAGGAGGGGTACATGTTTAGTACTCACATCCTACGCATAAAAAAAATCTTATGTATAGTCTTTAAATTTCTTTTAAAAAGATTTTATTTATACCTCCTCGCCTATTATCAGTTCAGAAATAAAAAATATTTTATTTAATATCACCTATTATCAGTTTAGAAATAAAAAATATTTTATTTAATATCAATTTTCTATTACTTTATAATATTACTTTTTATTAATAAATGATATTTTATTTTGTTATTATTATCACTAATTTATCAATTTTAAAATTAAAGCACTGCAGTGGAGTGAATTGTCTAGTAGATGTGAGAATGCGTAGACGTATGTAGTAGTTGTGTACTTGTGTTTACCTTGAGGCTGAACGAGTAAAGCACCATGTGGCCGGCGCTGGTCATGTTGAGGTGCAGCACGGTGAGACGGTAACCCTGCAGCGCCACCACCAGCCGGAGCAGCTGCCTCGGCCGCCGCCGGGATAGAACCCGCAGGTTGGCGTGGCTCTCCACCATGGTCACCTCGACGTCGGCCACCGCCGATGGCTTCGACCCTGACGCCTCGGCCTCGGTACCAGCGCCTCCGTCTTCACGGCCGTCGTCGTTCACAGCGGGAGCCAGAGACGGAGCCGGAGCAGGCGCCGCGGCGGCGCTCATCGAGTACTGCGGGAAGGTGAAGAAGATGTCGAACGGCGCAGCGTCGTTGGCCCCGCATTGCCTTGACTGTTTCTGCGCCTCCAGGGACTGGAGCAGCTGCTCCAGCTCCTTGACGAAGTTGATTGCGCCGCCGACGATAGACGCTTGATCACCCTGCAGATATGGCGAGAATAATGGAGCTGAGGCTAGAAGGACAACAAGCTAAATCAAAATTCAAAGCCGGTGGCGATAGATCGACGATTCGGCGGCGGTGAAGCCATGGAAGGAAGGACTGGCTGTGAGGTGTAACAGGTGTTTACCCTTTGCACGTAGGACGGCGGCATGAGGGAGCGGAGCAAGGCGAGGTACTCGTTCATCTGCTTGCGGCGGTTGCGCTCGACGGTAATGTGGGTCATCCGCTGGCTCTCCACCTCTTCCTTGTTCTTGGCCGCCCTCGCCCGCCGCCGCTTCCTCCTCCCCACCTGCATCGTCGCCGTC
>KE373134.1:548405-569388 GCA_000418225.1 Zizania latifolia | reverse complement strand
TTGGGCTATAGACTACTTCCTCCGTCTTGAAATACAATTATTTTTATTATTTAAATTTTATTTTAAATATTATAACTTCTATAATTTTTTTTCTAAATCTTTTTATTTTATCTCTATCTAGAGTAATAGTTACATGTAGTACTAATTATTTGGAGTACTAGTTAAGAGATAGTTTAGGCTTTTTTTTACATCTTAATAATCGCGCCAAAGTCTAAAAATGACTATAGTTTAAAATGGATAGAGTATTTTATAAAATTTGGGTCTACCATCTACGCCTTCCTTCTTCTGTGGTTTCAGATCTTGCCACAGTTTTTTTTTTTCATTATTCTTCCACGTCGCTGAATCACAAACTTCATTAAAAATATTTAGTTTAGCTATCTGATTTTATTTAAAATAAAATTTTAATTATTTTATTTCAACGTGTAAACTCAGATTAACATAAAATAAGCTTATAATCGGCGCATGCATGCTTAGGAAAAGAAACGAACAGACTCGCCGGGCTCATGCTGTTCCGGTCATGGCGGAGACCTGTGGATGGAGAGCGCCGTCGCCGGAGAGGGCGTTCGGTCGCCGATGTTTCTGCAGAGGACACCATGATCGTTGAATCGGGAATATGCGGCTCAGATCAAGGCGATGGCCACGGACGGTCCGGCCCGGGAGAATCCCGTTCCTGACCAATACATCTCAGCCCAACACGTGCGCGGAAATCCCGATCCGGCCCAGCATGTTGAGACCTGGCAAGAACGTGACTGTTCGGACAAGTTGGGCTCTAGACTCTAGCGTTCGCCTGGTGCGGCTCAGGAAGGCCGGAATGCGATTGCGAAACCTTCATACGGAAAGAATTTCTCCTGGCTAAATCTTAGTCAAATTTTAATACTACCAAATTTTAGTTTGATAGAGTGGGTTCGGTTTAGTAACCATTGTCCAGGGCAACAGCGACGCGCTCGCTAGTCAGCCGGTCAGCCCTCATCTTTATATATCCCGTAGCCGCCGGAATCATTGCTGTATCCAAAGCTCGCGCCGTGGTGCGACTTGCAAGCAAGCTTAGCTACCCGCCAAAGCTGCAGTCCTGGGCAGACGGCAGCACCACGAACAGCTAGCTAGCTCTGAGAAGCAGCTAGCGAGAGTGAGCATGGACGTGGAGGCGCCCAAGGACGCGAGCCACGAGCAGGCGGCGCCGGGGCGGAGCAGGGCGGCGCGGTGGCTGCTTGTGCCACTCAACTGTGGGATGCTGGTGGTGGGGGCGACGGGCGGGCCGCTGATTAGCCGGCTTTACTTCAGCAAGGGCGGGCACAGGCAATGGCTCTCTGCGTGGCTCCAGACCGGCGGGTGGCCGCTGCTGCTGGTGCCCGTGGCGGCGTCCTACGTTAGTCGGCGTGCGCGGGACCGAAGCGCGCCACTCCTGCTCACCCCGCCACGTGTGGTGCTGGCCGGCGTGGCGCTTGGGGTCCTCACCGGCGCCGACGACTTCATCTACGCCTGCGGGCTCTCCTACCTGCCGGTCTCCACCTCCGCCATCCTCATCTCCACGCAGCTCGTGTTCACCGTCTTCTTCGCGTTCCTTGTCGTGCGGCAGCGGCTCACCGCGGCGACGCTCAACGCCGTGGCGCTGCTCACGGTCGGCGCCGTCGTGCTGGGCCTGCACGTGTCCAACGACCGCCCCGCCGGGGTGACCAAAGCAAAGTACGGGATGGGCTTCTTCCTCACCCTCGGCGCCGCCGCGCTGTACGGCCTCATCCTGCCGCTCATCGAGCTCGCCTACAAGAGCGCGGCGGGCGGCGGCCGCGCTGTAACGTACGCGCTGGTCATGGAGATGCAGCTGGTGATGGGCTTCTTCGCCACCGCCTTCTGCACCGTCGGCATGGTCGTCAACAAGGATTTCCAGGTGAACGCGTGTCCCCTACCACCCTATCGTGTAGCTAATAACTTCATCATCTCTTGCTTAGATCCAAGTTCCAACAAAATGAAAACAACAAGTAGAAAATTCAGATCACACTGCAACGCATAGTAGGCTGAGTAGCCATCAGCAATCAATCCCGGAGTAGTTACATGACATCAACTGACAACAGCGATAACATTGACTTCAGTGAGAGCACGTCGACTCCCAAGATGGCACGCGTTTGAATTCGTCGTCCAAGACGATGAAAAACTGGACGTACGACGCGCTGTCTATTTTGATCCAGTTATCGAAATGAATCAATTATTGGAGTACCAAGATATTGCCTGGCCTGGCTGTGGATGCATGGCTGGTTGGATGCTCTGTTCGGTCGAGCAAACAGCTGGAACCATGTCACATCATGCAGGTTGTGATAGGGCTTCAGGATTCAGCGTACATTGTTCAGGTGGAAATCAAGCAAAACATTACTGCCGGAAGTGAGCTTGATTCCAGTGAAATTCATGCATTCTATTCGGGGTCACGATTGTCTACCGGATGATTTTTATGTACTCACTCCGTTCTACAATGAGACTTAGAATTATATTTAATATATTTAATATTTTCTAGTATAATAAATTTAGATGGTAAAAAGTATATACTCATTATACTACTAAATATTAAATCTAATCTTAGATTATTATACTAAAGGACCGACAGAGAAAGTTGGAATTGTACGTTTTCAGGAAAAATGGGACACCGAGTGGGGCTTACATCGGTTATACTTTCAATTCGATCGCATTGTTTCTAGACCACAAAATGGGTAAGCATCTGGCCAATGTCCCTACCACTAATCTCCATATTTAGATCACAACGACGGGTCATCTGCCAGCATCAGGGACACTTGCTGCATGATTTGAGAAATGACAAACTGGTAGACGAAAACAATGTGGAGCCACTTTGCTGTACCTGTATAGTCTTTTGATGTTGCCGTGCCTGACATCGAGCTGAAATTGTACGTACATGCAGGCGATCTCGAGGGAGGCGCGGGAGTATGAGCTCGGGGAAGCGAGGTACTACACGGTGCTGGTGTGGAACGCCGTCCTGTGGGAGCTCTTCTTCGTGGGCGCCGTCGGCGTCATCTTTTGCGTGCACACGCTGCTCACCGGGATCCTCATCGCCGTGTCCACCCCAGTCACGGAGGTGCTGGCCGTCATCTTTCTACACGAGAAGTTCAGCGGCGAGAAGGGCGTGGCGCTGGTGCTCGCGCTCTGGGGCCTCGCCTCCTACTCCTACGGCGAGTACAGCGAAGCCAAAGCCAAGAAGAAGAGAGCAGCGGCTTCCGAAGCTGGAGCCTCCTGACTTGTGTACCATACTATTCTCTATACATTCTACATAAATAATCTATGCCATGAGCCATGAGGGTCTCACTTATAGTATGGATCGAAGATACACAAGGCTAGATGCAATCATACAACTGGGAGAAATGGCATCAGGGACGGGGAAGAAGCACTGAAGCAGAGGTTCTTGACAAGGGAAGAAGCAGAGCAGCGGTTACGTCACACCCCCTGTAGTAGCAAGGAGTATGTTACTATCATTCACAGTTTCCGGCGATGAGTTCGACAGGAATAACGCTTGACTTCGCAAACTGGCACACGCCATGACTCATCACACATCCTGTGTTTCCTTGTGTTTTCTCCGGCTGGTTCTCGGTGCGCGCGAGAGTGACGCCACCAAAACTGAGCCCTACTTAGTCTTAGAGTTAGGGCATGCTTGTTTGTTTGGACTACCTATTTGCCAATTTTAAATTTTAGATTGTAATTTTAAATATTATATTACAGTTTGTCTATTGTTTTTTATTTTTTATAATTATGAAAACAAATATAAAATTTTATCTACAAATAATTTTCATTAAAAAGCAAAACGGATTTTTTGCTACTCCAGGCGCCCAGGCCTTAGACTTTGGAGGACGAGGTGGCCAAACGCGCACGACCACCGTTAGCTCTTGGTGCAGAAAAACGCAGGAAACCGTGGTCTTTCTGTTGATTTTCGCTGAATTTTTCGTGACGCCACTGGTCAGTGGTCATAGCCTCATAGGTCTCCGTCGAATCTCTTGTGCTAAGCACCCTCTCGGGCACCGAGATGGTAGAATGATATGCACACGAAGATGTGCAGCTGGAAAAGAGGTATGGGGGGACATTAATTGGGCCGCATTTTGACGATGAGAAAAGCACATTCGCGATAGGGGAGCGAGAACAACTGGACCTGAGCGTTTGTGTTCAGGACACGGGCTGATGCAATGTTTCATCAGCTGATACGGCGAGCTGTAGAGGACAACAAATGGCACGGAACGGTGCGCCACTCCAGTATATAAACGGCGCCGTGCACGCTCCCGTCCGCGTTGCTGGGCGCGTCCTCGCAACACTTCAGACTCGAGCTCACTTTCATGGAGGTGGAATCGGCGAGCGTTCGACCATGCAAGAACGCCAGTACGGAGCAGCTGCAGCATCCGAGCGCGGCCACTAGACCGTTCCGGAACCCGCTCCTCGTCGTCAACTTCATCCTCATGGTCGTCGGCTCGGCGTGCGGCCCGCTCCTCCTCCGCGCCTACTTCCTGCGCGGCGGCGCCAGCAAGTGGCTCTCCAGCCTGATCCAGACCGCCGGCTGGCCGCTCCTGCTCGTGCCGCTCTGCTTCTCCTACCGCTCCCGCCGCCGGCGCGAGGAGGATGTCAACGGCGGCAGCGGCGGCGGCGGCATGGTGGCGCCGTTGTTCCTCATGACTCCCCGCCTCCTGGCGGCGTCCGCCGCCGTCGGGCTCATGACCGGCCTCGACGACCTCCTCTACGCCTTCGGCCTCGCATACCTCCCGGTGTCCACCTCCTCCATCCTCAACTCCACGCAGCTGGCGTTCACGGCCGCGTTCGCGCTGCTGCTCGTGCGCCAGCGGTTCACCGAGTTCTCGGTGAACGCCGTGGTGCTGCTCAGCGTCGGCGCGGCGATGCTGGGCATGAACGCCGGAGGGGACCGGCAGGCGGGAGTGTCGTGGGCGCAGTACTGCACCGGGTTCGCCATGACGCTCGGCGCCGCGGCGCTGTACGGCCTCGTGCTCCCCGTCATGGAGCTCAGCCAGGCGCGGCACGCGGCGCGCGCCGGCGCCGGCGCCGTGACGTACACGCTCGTCATGGAGATGCAGCTCGTCATCGGCTTCGTCGCCACGGCCTTCAGCGCCGCCGGCATGCTCGTCAACAACGATTTCCACGTAAGGTCTCAACCGCTACTCGCAGCACACACAGCTCCAAATACTTTCTCGTACGGCTTATGCGAAATTTCAAGGCTTGCAGCAGAGCCGCATAATTTGCATCGTCACAACGATTTTGGAAAGGTGAAAGATTGCATTATCTTGTGGCAGTACCACCAATCAGCTGAACTTTGCATAACAGTAGATCGCATTTTGAGCCATTATCAATTTGGGATATGCACACCAGGCAAAAAAAAAGTCTGCACCAACATAACCTTTTTCTAGCACAGAGGCACTGCTATAAACAAATATTGGCACAATATTGCACGATCGAACAAATCAACAGTTGTTTTAATGAAAAACACAATGCATAAAAATGTTAGATAATCTGCCTATGAGAGTTCTTAGTAATGAGAATTGAGAAGTAACCCGTTTCTAGAGGAGCTCAGTTGCTTAAAACGTGTATGCGTGGATAGAAGAGTTCCCTTTGGTCATCCTCCGTGATCTGATCAGTAGACTGCTAGTAAAAAAGCAATCTACAGGCAACAAAGATATTATAGACCATTTTGCTTTTTGCCCACTTAGAGATTAAGCGTAAATATGTCCGTAGATCAGAGCACGTTTCTGAAAGATAGGCACAATGACATAATCAAATCTTTACAGCGAGAAAAAATATACTCTTTTCATCTTATAATATTATATCAAATCTAATTTAGATTATAATATTATAGGACGGATAAAGTAGATAAATCAATGGCTAGAGTTGATTGATTTTTTTTAAAAAAAGTGACCAGATTTGACTCTCGTCTTTAAATTGAAGCCCAACAAGTCGTGCTTGTTGCCTTGTTGGATATCTGTAGCATAGGATTATCGGTTGAAGCTAATTGAGCAAGTTGCTAATTAATTAATTGAAACCAATCGTTTTTATCTTGTTTTTAGGTAACGTGTGAGCAATAGGCTCCGTCTAATCAAGTAACACTTTGATTAGAATTCCTGTAGAACCGGTTAATTAATTAAAATGAACTACTCCATGCATCATTCCATCCAACCTCTATTTTTTCAGAAAAATCGGGTATTTGTAATTTTTAACTAGTAATTAAATTAAAAATATATAAAGTTTATGTTAAGCACATCAAATAGTTAAATTATATTTGAAAAATAATTCTATATAAAGTTTTATAATTGTTGATAACATTAAAAATTTTATATTAAAGACAGTGTTATTAAGTTAAAAAAACAAATGCAGGCTATCCCAGGAGAAGCCCGGGAGTTCGGGCTGGGCCAAGCGGGCTACTACCTGCTCCTCGCCTGGTCGGCCGCCATGTACCAGTGCTTCTTCCTCGGCACGATCGGCGCAATCTTCTATGGCTCGGCTCTGCTCGCCGGCGTCGTCATGACCGTGCTCATCCCGGTCACCGAGGTGCTCGCCGTCATGTTCTTCCACGAGCCATTCAACGGCACCAAGGGCGTCGCGCTCGCGCTCTCCCTCTGGGGCTTCGTCTCCTACTTCTACGGCGAGCTCAGGGCCACGACGAAGCACCACCACCACTCCGACGAGCCCCCAAAACCGGAACATTTGGATCCTTAAAACGATCACAATAATATAAACTATACTGTATTTTCCTCCTCAAGGATATTATTTATCCATGATGTACCATAGAAGAGCTCACTTATTTATCCATGGACCATGGCGATGAAGTGTAGCTTGAAGCCTGGAAATTGAAGTAGCCGAGCGCTACGCTGCCGAGAGGAACTGCTCGCGGCGAGCCTTGTTGAGCGCGACGAGCTTGTCCCTCGGTGGCAGGGTTGCCTTCACGACGTCGACGGCGACGACCCGGCCGAACCAAGCATTCATCAGGGGCAGCGCCTCGTCGGTGACGACGGTGACGCCGGAGACCTCCTCGATGATCGGAAGCCAGTACGCGAACCACCCGACAATGATGTCGACGTAGCCGAAGGCGTCGCCTCCGAAGAACCTTTTCCCCTCCAGGGCCGTCTCCAGCGTCTTCAGGCACTGCTGGGCCTCGTGCACCGCCTTGCGCTGCGCCTCGCCGGTTGCGGTGAAGATCGCGAACAGGGTAGCATTGCACTGGGGACATGACACCCACAGCACCGTTAGAGCAAATGCAGCGGCGAAGGGTTCACAATAGCTCATAAACAAGCAATTTCGGAAATTTCGGTTCAAATTCAAAAAAAATAAAAAAAATTGACATGATTTTACTTAAAACTATCTATATTTCATATAACAAATAATAACATAACACAAGTTATAGCAACTAATTGATATATCTATTGCACCAATACAAATATCAAAGCGTGAAATATTAGTCTAAACAGTCTTAAATATCACATCTAAATTTAAAGTCTGAATATTACAAGTCTATATAATAGCAAAATAATTAACAACCTCTAGTTTACGTGGGCTGGTGAGAGACGAAAATTTAGCCTGGTTGACGCGGTTTGGGCGTGAAAGAACGAATTCGAGTGAAATTTTTAGCCTGATACTGTTTTTTTCCGGACCCCAGGAGAACTACGAAATTTTAGAAATTTGGGTTTAATTTCGCTGAAATTGTGAACAGAGGATCTACCTATGTACCTTGTGTCCTTGCCTTTGCAAATGAAATTGTACTCTACTGTTCCATAGTTAAAGGACGTTTTTTTATCATATCTTCTCATGGATATGATATCATATATCATATTTCTATATAAAATAAAATTATATGTAGCATGAGAATAAATCTCAAAATTGTTGCTCTTATCCATCGTACCGTTAGGCATTAGCTAGCGAGTCAATAGAGTTGCATACCTTCTCTTCTGCAAACCTGGCCCAGAACCTGGCCTGAGCTCGCTCGAAGGGGTCGGCCGGCATGATGGGGTAGCCGTCCTTCCACGCCTGGTCGACGTACTCGATGATGACGGTGGACTCGGCGAGAGGCTTGCCGTCGTGGACCAGCACCGGCACCTTCTTGGTCGCCGGGTTGTAGCGGAGCAGCGCCTCGCTCTTGTTGGCGAGGTCCTCGTCGACGTACTCGTACTCGACGCCCTTCAGCCGGAGCGCCCACTCCACCCGGATGGCCATGGGGCTCGCCCACATGCCGAACACCTTCACTCCCTTCTCTGCCATTGCTGGAGCAGTGGAGCTCTCGGTGCAGCTGGTGCTGATGCAAGTGATGACCAGAGAGAGAGAGAGAGAGAGAGAGAGAGAGAGAGAGGCTACGCCCTTATCCCTCTTTGGATTAGAAGGGCTTGGCAAGTCAACTGTTGCATTCCGGTTCAACTTTCCCCACTTCTTCTAAGCGGACGACATTTCTTTCATTGAGATATAATACTCTGTCCAATTCCAATTTTTTTACTTTCTACGTTAAGGGCTCTTTGGAACTTATAAGTTTTATATGATTTTCACAGTAATTAAACTAAATCTTTCAAAATTCCTTTGAAAATACTCCATTCCAAAGGAGCCCTTATAGTTTTTTAACACTAGTTGTTAACTTTGTGATAATTAGAGGTTTTAGACTTATATACCTCTATATACTTACAAATTTATAAACTATAAGTATAATATAACTATATTTAATATGAGTAAAATAAAAATTATACATACTGATTAATTACTCTTAATAATAATTCAGTAACAAAAGAGAGAGTAATAGTTTAAAAGTAGAGCAACCTAGACACGCGGAAGGTGACAGATAATGCGAATCTTTTTTCTTCTTGAGAGGAAATAGGAGCATTTTTAAAAAGAAATGTAATAGGATTTTTCTGAATGTTAAGAGCATCTTCAATAGTGCTTTTATCTAGCTTTCTAAAATTAAATTTAGGTATTTTAAAAAAAAATCACGCTGTAACAGTATTCCTAAATAATTCTCTATCATTAGTGATTCCCTAAATCACCTATTTTTTCTTTCAAAAATAGGAACTTTCTTTTTAACTTTTTTTAAACTATAGAAATTGAGATTATAGGGATACTGTTATAGATTGATTGATTTTTACGATATTCGTTTCTATATAAAGTTTTATTGAAAAAAAATAGCAGATGCTAAGACAGGTCATCTGCAGAGAAATTTCGTTGCACGGTTGAAGTTTGACGAAGGGAGGTAAACTATTGCGAGATGATGTAACGTACGATTTCCCCTCATTAAAAAAAACAGCGGTTTTCAGGAAGGTGTGTTCTGAAGTACGTATAAAGAATAGCGACGGTCTAGCAAACAATCTTTTGAAATTTGGTTCCCTTTCAACAAAATTTTTGGCCCATGAAATCCTATTCAGATCCGTGGAGAAAATCTCGTCGACGTCGCCAACCCAAGTCCCAACCTTCTAGTTTCTTCTTGGGCCTACTCTTTATATTTGCAACTCAGAAAAAAGGCCCATCAAATTCGGTCCAGTTAGGTAAATGTAAACAAGATGAAATTCATGTTAATAGGAAAAAAAGACACCAAAAAATATATCTGTTATATTATTAAGACACCAAAAAAGAGCCACCACATTTACTCTAGAGTCAAGAAATTTCCATGTTAATCCGAAAAAAGTGAAACATATATCGTGGTAGATCGTGGTAGATCGCTGGATCCATATTATAAGAAGGAGATTGAACACTAAAGATGAATACAAAGTACCCTTCTATCTACCAGAGTTATATACCAGATCTAATTCTAATTTCAAATAAACTCTAATCTAACTAGCGCTGCACAAAATAGTGCGAGAAAATACGTTAGATAACTTATAAAAAAGTTATAATTAAGACTCCAAATCAAGTATGAACTTAATTTTTTACTAATTAAATTTTCAAAATTATTAAATGAACAGTAGTAAAACTCGATATTTATTAATCAAGAAAGCTGCAAGGCCAAATTCAAGTGAGCACAGTCCACAATTACTTTTCCTTTTCCTTTGAGAAACCCAATGCATATATTCTCTTTCTCCTTCTACTCTCTCTTGTCCATGTGATTTTCTTCAAAATTCCTATATTTCAATTTTATAGATCATTCAAAATCAACATCTATAGTGTTCATGTATTTTGAAATCCTATATTATTTTATAATATGAGACCATTCATTTCTATTCTTTTTCTTATTTCCGTGTTTTCATAATAAAATTGTAAATTGTACCGTACGAGCAGCTTTGCACCCAACTCGCGCAAGAAAGTTACAACCAGTTTTATCTAAAATGAGATCCTCTACAGTCAGCGAGCTGACTGCAAAGGGCAGCCACCCCCTTTGCATCGTCCGATCCAGATCCGACAGGTGTCGAAAGAGGGTTTCGTACGTGCTGGAACCCACTTCACAACAGTTGGAGGGAGTTCCGCACCATCAGATCTTGATCGAACGGTGCGTAGGGGACGACTCGACTGTAAAGAATGGTCAGCCCCTGATGTCAGAGGAACCGTTTCGTTTTATCCACCATATATAGCAGAAACAAGCGCTTTATTATTATAAGCTGACAGAGCAGAGCATAGTCGATCGGATACTCGCATCGGATGAAAATATGAAATGAAAGCAAACTAAATGGGAATTTATTATCATCAAGGCGAGCTGGCCGGGTAGCTTAGCAGCATCTCTTGGGGAGGACGAGGTGGCCGGTCATGTGCCAGCTCTCGCCGCCGTCGGGGTGGGCGTACGGGCACGCCGGCCGGTAAGCGGCAGCCTCCTTGGTGGTGACGAGCGTGCTCCACTGCGCGTTGGGGTCATCGGTGGCGAACATGGTCCACGCTGGCGTGGAGTACTCGTAGCGGCTGTGCGTGATGCGGTGGAACGCCTTCACGTCCTTGTTCTTCTTCATGTCGTCGGCGTCGATGTCCAACGAGAAGATGTCGCCGTAAGGCCGCACAGAGTGCAGGAACAGCGGCAGCGAGATGGGGTCGGCGGACACCGCGGCGAGGTCGGATGTCACCACGATGCTGCGCCCGTCGGGGCTGAACACTGGGTGGTTCACGTGCCCGGCGATGCTGTCGGCGCTCCTGATGACCCTGACCACCACCGTGGGGTCGGACGCCCGGATGAGGAAGACGGCAAAGAAACCTGGGTCTAGGCCGTTGTCCTTGTCCGGTGCTCCGGCGCGCTTGTCGCGGGTGGAGGAGAAGACGATCCAGTCGCTCCCCTCCCGAGGGGACCAGCTGCAGTGGGTGTCAGTCCAAGCGCCGTTGGTGAGGCGCGTGACCTTGCCGGTGCCGAACTCGCCGACGGTGGCGTCCTCCATGATGTAGAGGTTCTTGTGGCCGCCGTCCCTGGTGGAGCGGAAGACGAGCTTGCTTCCGTCGGGGCTGCTGGAGGGGAAGGCGTTGTTGTAGCCGCCGTTGGTGAGGCGGCGTTGCTGGCGGCCGCCCATCGTGGAGACGTCGTGGATGGCGTAGATCTCCAGCGGCTTGTCGGCGCTGAAGGAGGGGCCCACACAGACGTAGAGCGTGTCCAGCGCAGGGTTCTGGTTCCACACCGTGGCGAAGACGCTGTTGGCGCCCTTCTTCTCGTACACCACGCGCAGCCCCTGGCTGTCGGCGAGCCACACGGCCTTGAACTCGTTGTCCACGAACGCCAGCTTCGACCCGTCCTTGGAGATGGTCGGGAACACGCCCGACACCCTGAACAGGCCGACGTCCTTGTGCGGCGACTGCAACTTGTGGAAGTTCTTGGGGACAGTAGTCCCGTTCTGGTTGAGCAGCTCGCTCTTGCAGCGGTGGTAGCCGATGCGGCTGCCGCCGTCGAGCACGAAGGGGTTGAAGTGGTCGGCCTTGGGCCTCGTCTTCTGCGTGATCTTCACCGACTGTTTGTTGGAAGCGGTCACGTCGAAGATCTCGATGTGCCGGTACTGCTCCTCCACGCGGACGTCGCTGAACTGCGACTTCTTGCGGATAGTCGCAACGGCCACCTTCGTCTCGCTGATGGCCGCCGGCGTCACGGCGTCAAACTCCTCCGGGGTCACCCGCACTTCTTCTTTGGTGCTCAGGGTGTAGCGGAACACGCCCCAGAAGTCGCCGACCTTCCGGTGGAAGAAGAGGACGTCGTCGCTGCCCCACGTCGGCCACCCGCCGTTCCTGATCACCGGCAACGTCCGCTGCAGCGGTGGCTTTTTCACGTTCATCAGGATGATGTCCGTTTTCAGGTCCTCGATCTCGCCGTCCCACGCGCCCGGCTTGCCCTGCCACGACGCCACCGCCACCGGCCTCCCCGACGGCGACACGGCCGGGCTCAAGTCGAAGTTCCTTGCCGGGGTCAGGCGCTCCGTCTTTCCGATTTTGAGGTTGGTGCTGTACACCACCGTCCAGGGGCTCCGGCGTGCCGTGACCGGCTCCTTGGTGGACACGTAGACCAGCGTGTGGTCGACGGTGCTACCGGCCTCCTTGTAGCCGCCGCCGATGCAGCCGCTGTCCTCCATGCGGACACCGCTGAAGTCGGCGGCGCCGAAGATGTCGGCGAGGCTGAACACCTTGACCTGAGTGTTGTCATGGAAGCGCAGGGCCACGTGCAGTGTCTCCAGACTGTTATCTCTCTCAGAGACGAAGAGCAGGCCGGTGACGCGGCCTGCGTCGACATCGGCGTCGGTGGCGCCTCCCTCGGAAGCCAGCTTTGGGCGCTTGAGGAGCGTCTTGAGCGCGGGCGGCGGGATGGGGCGGCAGTTGTAGTTGTAGGAGACGCCATCAGTGAGGTTCAGCTCGTCGCGCGGGGAGGACGGCGGCACAGGGCAGGAGAAGATGTCAAGCGGAACCGGCGGGCGGTACGTGGCGAAGAAGGCGATGCTGCCGCGGCTCTCTCCCGCCATTAAAATTGTTGCTAATTACTACCTCAAGCCGCTAGTAGTATTGTGTGATTACCTCTATTGGATCAGTGGCAGAATTATTTATAGCTAACATCACGGTGTGCAAGGGCCTCTTCGATCACAAGCTTAGCTCGATAAGATGGTGTATTATAGATCATTGATACTAATTTATTTTTAGATTGTATATGGGGTCTTTATGATACCTTACGTATCTCTTTAGAGGTAATACTTTAAATTAATTTGAACTCTTCATTAATCATGATTAAAATAATTAAATAAAATTGATTTTGTTGTAACCTGCTATAGCTTGTTACCTTGACTCTCTCTCCACGTCGCCACTACATCCCTCGAGTGCCGCCACCGTCGCCGCCCCACCCCCACCGTAGCGACACCCCACGTCGTGCCCCATGCGCACCATGCGCCGAGCCACACAACCCTCCCCCTACGTGTCGTGCGACCCTCCTTGCCGTAGCGGCCCGCCCCTGCCCCCCTCCTCACCGTAGCAGTGCCTCACGTTCCACGCGTCGTGCCCCATGCCCCACCTTGCTGCAGCAACGCCCCAGCCCCCATGTTCCACGCGCCGTGCCCTATACGTCGGCTGTCCCACCCCACCGCAGCTGTGCCCCGCACCCCTCCCCACCGTGCTAAAGCTACCCTTGACACGGGAGCCAGCAGAAATGGAGAGAGAGGAAGAAGAAAGGGAGAGGAAGAGAGAGAAAGGAGAGAAGATAGAAAAAGAAAAAAAAAAGAAATGAGCCTTATTACCTTCTAATTTGAATCCGAGCCATTAAAATTCTCCTCGTATAATTATTAATTTTTTTACAATTTAAATTAAAAAGCTAAATATTAAAAAAATAGATTCTAGAAGTAGCCAGAACTGTCATAATTTTTTCTAAATAGACCCTAATTAGTAACACAGGACCACAATATATCCTATGCCTCCAAGTATCAGCATAAGTTATCAACAGCCCAGCCTGAAGAATCTGTCAGGGAAGAAAGAGCAACCCTGTCGGCTACACACACATGTTACGTGACAATCTATACATGAGACTGAATTGCATGCGTCCGTCAGAGAATCAAACAAGAGTAATAAACAAAAATGCAATGCTGCATGGGCTTAGATGGATTACTGAATGTGTTTTTTGCATGTTTAATTTCTTCCAGCTGGTCCGCGTGTCCATTGGAAAATAAATTAAGGGCAGTCTTTTCTGACCACCTGTTCGTAACAGGGTTCGACAGGAAATAAACAGTACTTCTGACGATCAACTCTTATATGGTTTCTTTCCATCAGCCGGCCTTTTACTTCTTTAATCTTTACCAATCTGTGTCGCACAAGAGATTTGTGTTTTTCCTGACGGAATAGTCAGGGAAATTAAACAAATATCTGTCAGTAAGTATTGAGTGACCGATCAATCACAAGTCATCACAAGCACAGTGCGTGAAAACTAAATAAAAATAAATTATGTATTGTGCTGATAGATCTCAAGAATACGTAGTGTGAATTGAGACAACCTGCACACTATGGAACTCTGGATCGCCAAGACTTGTTGCAAGTTCCAGCCTGTCACTATTATATTAGTTGCAGACTAACAAATTGATGCAACGAATAGCCAAACGCGGCTTCTTGTTAATGATTATAAATTCATGATTAATAAATATTGAGTTGTACCCTGTTTTAAATCTCACTTATTTTTTATAAATAATTTACTAATTCAGAAATTATTAACCGTGTATTTGCACCCCAATTCCATTAGAGCACCTGTTATGTCCTGGCACTATGGCGAAGTGCCGTGCTGAGTACTGAGTGGGCGAAATCCCGACACTTAGTGAAAGGTTCATCGAGTGCTCGATAAAAAATACTCGACAAACCTCTGTTTATCGATAGCGAATTCACTGAGTGTTTGACAGGTTTGTCGATAGCGAATTCACTGAGTGTTTTTCGTCAAATATAACACTCGATAAATCGTTCGCTAAACAGAACTTAGGCTTCGCGAGTGCTATGGCACTCGACGAATATGTGTTTTCTTGTGGTGCATACAAGACGGGCAGTGACTAATTAACCGGTAACGGTACGGTAGCAAACTGATAAAAAATTTGGTTTGGTTATCGCTCGGTTTAGAAAAGTAGGCGAGTGCCGACGATAACTGGTTATTCTTTTTAAACCGGTTATTCTTTTTTGAAAAAAAAATGCTCTACTGTCTTTTTTTTTTCCTCCAGTAAATTTGGTGCTAGTGGATAAGGATGATCGTGCGCATTTCGGCCTATGCAGAGGGAGACGAGGATGACCAAGGAGAGATCAGAGGATAGCATATTGGCATGTGTGCATCTTTAAGTGTTTGCTTGGTTGTCATGTCAAGTTAGCAAGTTAGCAGCTACTCCAATTGGATATGTTCTTATATACTATTATATACTAATAGTGTACTCTCTCATTTCACTAAATAAATCGTTTTAAGCTTATATCTAGATTTATTTAAAATAAGTTATTTTATATTTTGTTGTACATTTTAGACATCTATACATCTGATATAGTACTAATTTATCTTCGTCTCCCGCTTGTCTTTCTCCCTGCACTGTATTTAATATGGGTAAACATGAAAAATACACACTAATTAGTCAGGAAATTAAACAAATATGTGTCATTAAAGTATTGAGTGATCGATCAATCACAAGTCACACCAGGACAGTGCGTGAAAATTAAGTAAAAATAAATTATGTATTGCGCTGATAGATCTCTAGAATACGTAGTGTGAATTGAGACGACCTGCACACTTTAGAATTCTGGATCGCCAAGACTTGTTGCACGTACCATCTTATTACTATTATATTAGATGCAGACTAACAAACTGATGCAACGAGTAGCCTGATTATAAAATTCATCATTAATAAATATTAAGTTGTACCCTGTTTTTAAATTTCACTTATGTTTTTATTAATAATTTACTAGTTCAGAAATTATTAAGGGCTCCTTTGGAACGCAGGAATTTTATAGGATTTTTACAGGAATTACACTGAATCCTCTAAAATACCTTTGAAAAAACTCCATTCCAAAGGAGCCCTAACCGTGTATTTGCACCCCAATCCCATTACAGCACCTGTTATGTCCGACAGGCCACAGGCGGTAACTAAGGTTACCGACCGGTAACCATAGTAAACTGACAAAAAAATCAAATTCTAGATTTTAAATTCAAATTGGTTCGGTTATGGCTCAGTTTGGACCGGTAGCCGAGTGACGACGATAGCTATTCGGTGAATTAGCCATGCTAATCGACTGATTTACGTCGAAAATTAATTGATTTTAAAAAAAATGCGGAAAATACAAAAATTATAGAGAATACAGAAAAATCTAAAAATCTAAAATACGGGGAAAGTCTAGAAATAAAAAATAAAATTTATGATACAATGATTAAAAAAATTTGATATGTCATTTAATTTGTTGTTTTTTTTGAATTAAATGTTAATGCATCACAAAATTAAAAATGACTTTTTGTGAAAAAATAAAAACCAAAAAACTGGTAATGCAAGCCTATTGGGTTGGGCCAATTTTTTTATCTGTATCGATTTTGTGCTCCAAAACTATTTTAAATTTATATATTTTTTAAAAAATAAGTTCATAAAAATTATCATAAATTATCTAAAATTATATAATTAGAATAATTTTAAATCTAAAATAAATTTTAAACCGGACCAACCGGTTTATCACTATAGTCTGAAGCAGACGTAGCGGAAACCCTTACCCATAGTCGTGTTTTCCTTTCCGAGTATTGGAATATGAAATTCCAATGAATTTTTAACTTCTTGCCCTATAAATTAAAGGGGGCATATCTCATGCTTTCTTCCAGTAAATTTGGTGTTAGTGGATAAGGATGATAGTGCACATTTTGGCCTACGCAAAGGGAGATGAGGATGACCAAGGAGAGATGAGAGGATGGCATATTGGCATGTGTGATGTGTTTGCTTGGTTGTCATGTCAAGTTAGCAGATATGTTCTTATATGGCTGCTGCAAACCATGATTTCCCTGTCGGCAGCACAATTTTCCTAATGGAATTTTAGTCACCGACAGGACAAAGAGACAATTTTAGTCACCGACAGGGAAATAGGTTAGCCGTTAAGCAAATTTAATTTCCATGTTGCTCTATCCTTGGCGGGTATTTCCTGTCGGCACACCGTCAAAAAAATTGTTTTGTCTATTTCTACATTTTTCTGGCGGTTTTCTGCCAACGGGAAAATTCAGCTTTCTAGTAGTGAGTACTAAAAGTAATTAATTAGTATATGTTTTTAATGTTTTGTTTATATTAAGTATAGTTGCATGTATTATACTTATATTTAATGAGTTTACATGCATAAAATCTAAAATGACATCTCAATCACCAAATTATCATGAAAAATTCTAAGCCTATCTTGACAAAGAATTGATGCAAACACAGACACACATATATTAGCATGGATTATGGATAGCTAACTATTGACAAATAAAGTAAATGATTAGTAGACAATTGTATGTACATATGGTCTTTGTTTGGATCAGCAGACGCGATGAACTGACGCCCGTTTACGATCCCGACGCGATGAACTGGCGGCCATTTAATCACACCAAAAAAACAAAGACAGGGATTCAAAAAAAACTGGACTAGCTTAGTCTTTATTTGTTTGCATCAGCATCGTGGCGGCCATTTACGATCCTGACGAGCGCCAGTAGGCCACTGCTGCATGCAGTCGACCTCGACATATATATAAATATATACAGTCGTCGACGATCTTACAGATCTGAAGATGCAATCAAAATGTGAAACGCGAAGACGAAGAGAGTTCTCCCTGTTTCCCTCTCCTAAACAATTAATCAATCCAAAAATGGGATTCCACATGAGATGCATATGCATATAGATCTCGATCAATTAATAAACGCAATAATGAGATTAATTGTAATGTACTATCCTGGATAGACTTGTATAATCAATGAAAGACTGCAAGAACTTGCAACAATCACATGTGTGTGTATATGGTAATTAGTGTAGTTATCATTATTTTTTGTTCCGATTTAGTGGTAATATAACCGAATCGTGATTAACGCACCTCTAACCGGTAAGCGTGATTTAATCAATAGATTATTACTGTTAATGGAAAACAATTTTGTTTGCATCTGCCGATCGAGACGCCAGGCAAGCGTGGCGCCTATGACAATTACTTCTCCTCCAATCAAGATGCTCCAACAAGTTGCATGCAGCATGTGAAACGCGGCGACGACGACTTTTTTACTTAATTATCTTTTATTTTGTTTACTATCGATCATCAAAGACTGGGTTGTGCATGCAAAAACAGTCTTTCTCTATATACAACTGCGCGCGTACTATGTTTCATGGATTTTTTATAAGTTAAAATTTTTAGATTTCAACAATTTTATAGAAAAAAAGTCAATAACTATAACATCAAATTAATTACATTAAATCCACTATTAAATATGTTTTCATAGTGTATTTATTTCATATTATAGATGTTAATATATTTTTCTTTAAATTTAATTATGTTGAAAAAATTAAAAAGGTTGAATGACTTATAATATAAAATAAAGTAAGTATAGTACTATATACATATTGTAAGAATTAGTTATATATACTCAGCTGGTTTCTGCTGAATTAGTTACATATAAAATAGAGTAAGTATAGTACTATATACATATTGTAAGAATTAGTTATATATACTGCAGATCGATCTGAAGAATGCAATAAAATAAAATGTGAAAGAAGTACGATCTAATTAGACTTTCTTTCTTTCTCAGCTAGTGGTTTAATCCTATGTAAACAACTAATTAACGTATGTAATAATATATATGTATATGTCGTACTTAGTTATTCGATCGCTCGCTAGCTCCATCGATCTACGCAGATGGACACATGCAATTAGTTGATTAACGCATAGCGTGCATGATCGAGAAGAAGATCAAAATATATGGAAGACTTGCCGATCGATCTGGATGCATGAATTATTACTGAAAGATAATGTACATATAATATGCTATTCCGTATAGTTGATTTTCGGATCGATAAGGTGCATGCACCTGCTATACGTACGTACTGGTAGACAAATAAATCAATGAAAGACTGCAAGAACTTGCAACTAACAAAGTAACAATCACATAGGGGTGTGTGTGTGTATAAATATATTTTGGATGGAACTTCACATACACATGTATGCTTCAATTCCCACACGGCCAGATCTCTTATCGTTATAGATCGGCCAATTTTCTCTCTATCTGTTTTCGAGGTAATTAATTTCGATCGGTCTTGTCAGCGCTGGCTATCTAGCTCGTTCTACTCTTCGACTCGCCGCCTACTCTACAGTATTAACTAGGAGTAGGAGTAGCAATTAATTTCTATCTCACATAATTTTTTAATCTAGTTTTAAATATAACTCCATATGTCAGGTATAAGGTGCAGTATCAAACCAATAAACTATAATTTTTATTATCAATCGGTGTAAAAATATAGATATATCATTTTGTTTTTCAAGCCTTATCCTATGATTGCTTCGTTTTATTGCAAAAACTGGATTAGAAATAATAATGATACATTGAAGAGTTATGTGGAACCTAAATAGTCATGTATGTATTAATTGATATGTTGATGAAAAAATACACAGATTGAATTCTTTTTTTTCGTTAGACACAAATCAAAACTGGACAGGAGGAGTATATTGTTTTCTTCATTCATTCTTATTGAAAGTTTTGTTTTTTGGAATGTAACGAATACTAATCTAAATAGTTTATCCTAATTATTTTAAAAGTTAGAGGTCTTCCTTTTTTTAAGTAGAAACAAGTAAGACGGGTGAGGATATACGTTGCATGCATGGGAAAAAATTAATAACCCGATAACGATGACACCACACAAATATACCTAGCGTTGACGTCAAATTGCTGTCGGGAAAGATGAACAATCCTGACAAACCATAATTTGTCGGCAAATGGTCATGTCGGCCAATTACAATCCTGACACGCGCCAGCAGGCCACTGCAGTCAATCTCAATATATAAATAGGGATGAAAACGGAGCGAAAACGGACGGAAATTGGTGTTACCATATCCGTTTCCGTATTTTTTAACAAAAACGGAAACAAAAGCGGATATCACGGAAACGAAAACGGAAACGAATAGTACCGAAAACGAATACGGATTGAATAAAGAACGGATACGGATACGGATCGAATATATGTCGGAATACAAGTACCAAGTATCAATTCATAAATCATAAGTCATAACATATAGTTTGATAAACATTTAACATATAATACATTTTTACAATCAAAACCGCACTGATGCTGAACGAAGCTGAACTATAGGAAATGATTAAGGATGTTGATGCTGATTGGAATGGAGTCATTGATTTTCATGAATTCTTGAACTTGATGTCACACAAAAGCATGCTTATATTTTTTCAAAGGACTTTTCCAGCCTAGCTTTACTTGAAAGCAAATGTTCTTGCTGAGAACACCAACTTACATCCAGACCAGTAGAAATTAACACCACAAAAACCAACCAACCACATGATCCGACAGCCTCCAGAACACCAAAATACCGGCCTAGACAGACATGGCGCAAAGCAACATTTTTGCTTTTTTTACTTAAGCGTGCCTTTACAAAACATCAGTATTAGCACCTAAGAACTTACTCCACCATTTTCCATCATCAGCACTATGACAAAACCAAAAAGGAAGCCAGCGCGAAAACACTTTGACAAAAGATTTTCCAGGATCACTTCTTCTGCGATCTCAACAATTTACACTTTGACAAAATCATGCTTATATCAATATACACTTCTTTCTGTTCAACAATTTATCTTGTAGCTCATACTTATATTGTTATATCTACACACACAATCAAACCAAACCAGCAAATAGTGATGCCAAAAATTTGATCTGCTACTTATGCTACTTACACTGGACCGGCGAGGCGACGACGCAGCTGCAGTGATGACTAGGCGCGGGACACTGGAGATGGCTGGTCTCGCCGGATGGGGGCATGGCGGCATGGATCGGCAACGGCTGATGGGAGTGCTGCCGTCCTGGATGGGGGCGTGGCGGCGTGGATCAGCGACGACCGACGGGAGTGCTGCCGCTGCGGGATGCCGGATGGGGGC
>KE373134.1:506014-521406 GCA_000418225.1 Zizania latifolia | reverse complement strand
GAAGCCCTCCGCCGGCGGCGATGAAGCCTCTGGCCGGGGCGGTGTGGTCCAGACGGCTCCGCCTGCGAGCGGGCGGGCCGCGCCGGAGAGCCCCGGCCGGGGGCTCAAGCGGAAGCTGGGATGCATCGAGTCGGCCACGCGAATGGGGCGGAAGAAGCGGCTGGAGAGCGAGTACGAGCTCGGCGCCGAGATCGGCCTGGGTAAGTTCGGCTCCGTCCGGATCTGCCGCGCCAAGGCCGGGGGCGAGGAGTTCGCGTGCAAGGCGCTTCCCAAGAACGGGGAGGAGACCGTCCACCGGGAGGTGGAGATCATGCAGCACCTCTCGGGCCACCCCGGCATCGTCACGCTCAAGGCCGTTTTCGAGGATGCCGACAAGTTCTACCTCGTCATGGAGCTCTGTGGCGGCGGCCGCCTGCTCGATGAGATGGCTAGGGAGGGAAAATTCTCCGAGCAGCGTGCCGCCATTGTGATCAAGGATCTAATGTCCGTGGTGAAGTATTGCCATGAGATGGGCGTCGTTCACAGGGATATTAAGCCCGAGAATATTCTGCTCACCAAGGCAGGAAAGATAAAACTTGCAGATTTTGGACTGGCTGCACGAGTTACCAATGGTAAATTTTTTTCTTAATTCTAGATTGATTGTGATCTTCAATTTGATAAGATGTGCTTTTCTGGAAAGGAAAAATGTGCTTGCACCAAAATGTATATTTTGGTCGGGAACATAAGTTACTTAAAAGTAGTTAAACATCAACTGTAAGTCCAACATTGAATTATAGATTAAAGGATGGTGTCACAGAATTAGCATTGACAGCTTTTTAGTTGAACTGCATCTAACATTCCAATATTTTGTTGTGTTACCGTGATTAGAGGTGGGAGTCAAGTCCCCATCAAAATTCCACTTTATTAAATCTACTCCTCTATGAATTACCGTGATCACTAGTATTTGACTATTTTCCAGGTTTCTCATAATCACTGGCCATGCACACAACTAATGTGATGTAAATGTGTTGGAAGTTTGATACCCTTATGAGTTAAGAGCTTAAGCAAGCATTGCTAACCAGGATCTTCTTGGCTTAGTCATAACTAGACTAACTCAAGTTTACTTGAAGTTATGAGGTCCCTCATTTATGGAGTCATGTTTAAGTTGTCGCTGATGACTGATTCTGTGTTCTGTGTTGTACTCCACAAGAAGAAATGTTCTTTGAGGATACTTATTGAAAGAAACGAGTGCAGGCTGTGTGTTTTGGAGTCTTGAGTTGGTAGCAAGTGTCCATTCGCATGTCATCTCCTTATGATAGGTATGCTAAGAGAATTGAAATTTGGTGCAAAATGATAGTTGCTATGGAGTTTTTGTTTGGGAGTATTATAGCTATTTAGTTTTTGTAGTTCACACTTCACATCGATTATAAATGTGTAATTTCTTAAAGCATTCTCATGTGAATACCTATTTGGACAGTTTGAGACCCAATGTAGTTGCACATTTGATACAATTTCATGGTTTTGTTTAGACTTGTTTTTGTGATTTATAGTGATTTACACACTAAAATGAGTTAAACGTGCTTAAGCTTGGTCAGTGGTCACTTGGTCTAAATATGTAATTAGTAAAAGAGAATAGCTAAATTTTGCTTCATGGTAATGGTTTATTCGTGGATTGTAGGGCTGTTTAAGTTGGTGCTGTTTACTGATTCAATGTTTCGCATGGTAGAGTATGTGCTCATAGGAAACATTTTAAGTTAGTTCAAGTTGTATTTGTTGTGTCATGAATTGACGCCAATCGCCAAGATAGTTGAAGCCTTATATCCATACCTTTGTTGCAAGAGACTCAAAGTTATGCCTTGTTTTGAGCCAACTCTGCTGTATCTTCGGTTCTAGGCCTGTTATAGTCCAACCCTACTCCTAATTCTATTTGGTAGGCTGGTACTTGTATATGGATTAGGTGAGCTGTTGATTTACTCAGAGTTTCTTTTGTCATTTATGCTATATCTCAGTAGAATTTTGACTTTTATGATTCTTTTCCTGATAGCATAAGAAGTTTTGTGAATGTGTAGTGGTAAAATAGCATAGTTTGGTCTAATAGATTAGACAAATTTTGCATATATGTTCTGTGCACGAGCTGATATTTTCAGTCTTTGTTGAGCAGGTCAGAAATTGTCTGGCATTGCTGGTAGCCCCGCTTATGTGGCACCTGAAGTTCTGTCAGGAAGCTACTCTGAAAAAGTTGATATCTGGGGTGCTGGCGTTCTACTCCATGTACTGTTGCATGGTTCGCTTCCATTTCTAGGAGGTTCACTAGACGCTGTCTTTGAAGCTATAAAGACAGTTGAACTTGATTTCCACAGTGGCCCATGGGAATCGATATCATCTCTTGGACGGAATCTTATTAGTCAAATGTTGAATCGAGATGTCTCCTCCAGAATTACTGCTGACGAAGTTCTTTGTAAGTGCAACCAGATTCTCATCTTGCATTACCGTTTCTGTTAGATTTTGTGTTGAAGACGTCATTATTTAATTGTATTGTGCTAATTTCAGGTCACCCATGGGTTGTGTTCTATACAGAGTGCCCCCTGAAGGCTGTGACTGCTAATTTGTGTGTCTCTAACAAGAGAGTAGCGCCCAGAATTACATGGGATAAAATTAGGTTACATTCTGAGTCGATGTCTTCAGAATCATCAAGTCAGAGGTCAGAAGATCAGGATGAATGTGGTATAGTTGATGCACTGACAGCAGCAATAACTCATATTAGAATATCAGAGCCGAAAAGGAGTAGGCTGTGTAGCCCAGCCATTCCCATACAGCAGGAATGCTCATCGAACTTGAAGAGCAACCTGTGTACGGCGTTCTGACCCGACCTGATGTGCAGCTCCTGATTGGAGTGGTTCACACTTCACAAAGGTTGGTCTGATGACACTTACGGCTTCCATCAGGTGTCGTCTCTGAGCTGAGGATAATAACCTGGGTTTCCGTCAAATCAAATAAGCGTTTGACATGGTTATGTAGTTTTTATTGCTGATGCTGATAAACCCGCTTGGCCGATGCTGTAAATTTTGTAAATATCATGATCCCCTAAGCTGCCTGGGTTGCTAATCTATGCCGTACGTAGTGAATTCTTTCAATTAATGTTGATACAATATCGTGGGACATTTCCCTGTGCATCATCTATCTAGTTTAGTGATTTTTCTTAAAAGTTGAAGGTAATTTTACATTCTAAAAATGGTCTTTATAGATAATTTTGCCTTATAAAAATGGTCACGTATCTTGTTTCCTTAATGATCATGTAAAGAGCTTGGGTAACAAAGTTGAAGAAACACCTAGGTTCGATCCTAAAATTCAAAACAACCTTTAGATTTCAAGAAAATGTGCTAAGCACCTTGGTCACGAAATAAATTTATCACCACTCATCATTTATGGTTGTACTTTCATTTGGTAGACCTCAGCAACAGAGTTCATCTGATAAATAGTGCGTCTGTGATACGCTACCCCCTCCGGCCATCTCGCTACGCCGACGCAGCCTCGCCAGCTCGCCTTCCCCGGTGGCTTTCGCCGCCGGCGCCTTTGCCGACCTGCTACCAAAAAAGTTCTCGACTTTTTGGCTGGCAGGCCACCAACCATACGAGATAAACGCCGCCACAAGCACTTCTCTATTCCAACTAAAAGTGTCCACTTTGTTTACAAATGTGAGTAATTTCACCAACTTTTGACATAACTGGGTTACTAAAAAGAAAAGATTGATACTTTAATTTACAGCATGCATAAAGGGATCACGAGTAAAAACTACTCCATGAACCGTCACAAGATTGTCAATATTTCACCCCATTTATTAGCTGGAGCCTAATTGAGAGAGTTGCAATCTTCGAGGCGATTCGAGTCAGTCACTTGCCCCTAAGGAAGTTTACTCCGCAAACGTAGAACAGATAGGCATGCTCGTAACGGAAAGCTTTAAGTTCGTGCTGAAGTTTGATGTCCAGGCGTCCAGCTTTTCTCATAGGCTCATGTTTTTGAATGAACTGTTTTACAGGAAAAAAAAATAAACCCACTCCTATATTTTGTTTATATTTAGTTCATTTTTCAACTAGTTTCTCGGTTAAAAAGTTTAAAACTGAATCAAACAAATATCGGATAAAACCAGTTTTTCCAACCGCAACATCCTTTTACTAGTATAAAGTAAAAGTTATCTATTCTCTAAATTTCACAACTTTACGGTTCGCACTATCCAATCCGTTTGTCAGGCTGCACAAACTTATTATATCCGTTGTTAATTGAGATATAGAATAGAGATGTTAATAGGGTCTGTTCTACAATTCCTAGCATATATTTTCTCTATTAGAAGACAAGGATGGAGGAAATCTTCTCCCCACGGGGGAGGTGGGAAAAATCCCCTCCCCAACAGGTGAAGAGAGGACGAGGATGTTTCTCCATTACACATCCTCGTTCCTCGCAGGTATACCCATAGAAAGTGAATTGACATGTGAAACAATGTACCATAGTATATAAAAGAGAAAAACACAATCTATAATCCTTAATTCTTCAATGACCTACACTTGCATATAGTTGTCCGACTGTCGTGCTCCCTCACATCACTGCCCTATCGTGCCCTTCCTGGCATCATCACCGCCCTATCATGTGCCTCCTCACCGCCACCACCAACCTATCATGCCCTCACCTCCGTCGTCGCCCGTTCACCCCCAACTGATAACACCGCTACTCCTAGGTGCTATTGAGTCTCAGTCTCAGCCTTAGGTATATTGTTTGCAGCAATTTTCTCCCTAACAGAGAGTGGGGATGGAAAATAATTGCCTCTAAAACTGAAGACAGGGTAAGAGAACTAAAAAAAGCTTCATGGGGATGGAGACGGGTAACCCCTTCCCATCAAGGAGTGTCCTCGTTGTCTTTCTTGGCATGGAATAGTTGTTTTATATTGTTAATCTCCATAGAATCACTCTGCCACATGTTTTGTGACACTTCAACTAAACAACTTTGTTGATTAAAGTAACCTGATTTGACTTAGCAACTAGACCAACTATCTCGCAATTCAGATTCCCAATGCGCACTTCCTATGAGATAGACTGCTTTGTCCATCTCACACACATTTCATGGTCAACTCGATCGCTGCCATTGTCTGCGGCTGCGGTCACACACTGGATCATAGCGTGCGTGCAGGTTTTACATCAGAAAATAAAGAAACATCCTGTGGATGTGGGCATGTGACTAGCTAGCTCCTACCTTCACGGTTCAACTTCACGTAATTGGTCAACGTGTAATTTGGCCTCTGTAGATTGTGAAATTACTGCAGTGATTTGGGTGTCTTTCTATACATAGCACGTATCCATTGAATGAGCTGATGAGCAACGTCGTCGTCGTGTAAAGTCGTAGCTCGCCAGCGCACCATGAAGAAGAGCAGCAAGGATGGCCTGAAGCATGTCAAGAGGGTGCTCTGCCTCGTCCCGCCTCTCCTGCTTGGGGCGTTCTTCTACCTGCAGCTTCAGACGCTCGGCCTCTTCACCCCCATTTTCCTGTGCGCTGGCCAGTCCGCCGCCGTCGGCGACTACGTCGACCGCCTCCGCGCCTCGGCCACATTCCTGCCGCTGAAGGACACGCGGGAGGGGGCCGAGACGTGGTTCATCAGCTCGCTGGATGACACGTCGGAGCCGGAGGGCGAGGCTAAGAACCTTGTCTTCCCGTCCGCGGCCTCGGCCGGCCGCCTCCTCTGCATGTCAGCCCCGTCCCGCCGTGACGGCACTGTCAACGCTTACGCGCTCGCGTGGCGCGACGCGCTCCCGGACGGTGCGGCGCTTCGGCCGGGGCTCACGTTCGTGTCTGAGACGTCGTACGACCACAGCAACCTGTGGCACGGCATCTCGGCACTCATCCCGTTCGCGTCGTGGCACGAGAGGAGCGGCTGCAGGGCGCGGCCGGCGAGGTGGGCGCTCTTCCACCACGGCGAGGTGAGGTTGCGGATGAGCCCGTGGCTGACGTCTCTGGCCGAGGCGACCACTGGCGTGGACATGGCCGTCGAGACGTTCAACGCGTCCTTCGACCCGGTGTGTTTCGAGGAGGCGGTGGTGTTCCGCAGGAACATGGCTGGGCTGACCAGGGAGCGGCTTCTGGCAGCGTTCGACTTCATGAGGTGCAAGGCCAGGACGCAGTGCGGCGTGGACTTGCCCACCAACTCCTCCGCCGTGCGCGTCACCATCCTGTTCCGCACCGGCGCACGGGCGTTCAAGGACGAGGCTGCCGTCACGCGCGTGTTCCAGAAGGAGTGCGCGCGCGTCGCCGGGTGCGCACTCACCACGGCGCGTTCCGACAACCTGACCTTCTGCGAGCAGGTACGGTTGCGTCCATGATCCATCAGCCCAGCTCAGTGCATGCATGCATGGCACTGATGGAAAGTAACATGCATTAACATTGATGTGTAATGTGTTGTCTCTTTCTCACGATCGTTTCGCAGGTGAGGATGATGAGCGGGACGGACGTGCTGATCTCGGCGCACGGGGCGCAGATGATGAACCTGGTGTTGATGGATAGGAACAGCAGCATCATGGAGTTCTACCCCAAGGGGTGGCGGGAGAGGGCGGGGGGCGGGCAGTTCGTGTACCGGTGGGGGGCGGACCGGGCGGGGATGCGGCACGAGGGCTCGTGGTGGGATCCCGACGGCGAGACGTGCCCCAACTCGCCGGACATCCTCAGCTGCTACAAGAACCGCCAGATCGGCCACGACGAGGCCTACTTCGCGCTGTGGGCGGCCAGGGTCTTCGCGGATGCCAAGGAGCGCAAGGCCGCCGCCGGCAAGGCGTCCACGCGGCGGCGAGACGAAGAGGCGACCTGCCAGTGCAGCTAACGCAAAGCTGAACTAATCACTCAAAGTTGATGCGCATTTTGCGTTCGGTCTGATCAATTCCATTGTGTTGTATACGTGTATATCTGAATAAACATCCTGAAACTGCAATGGTAGCTCTTAAACTGAGGAGAAAATTCCATATACGTGAAAGTTCATCGGTTTCCATATATGCCACTAAAAATATGTTATTTTCGTATATGCTGCTGCTTCAGTTTTTTGTGTTTGTATATATCACTGTCATCAGTTTCAACGTTAGTTTTTTTAAATGATAAAATTACCCTCAGCTCATAACGTAGAGAATCGGGGATGGCTAAGGGATGCGCAGAGAATCACGCCGTCGCTGCTGTTGAACCCTCACCCGCTCCTCATCACTCTCTAGCCCATCCCTGATTCCCTGCAATTTGAACCGAGGACAATTTTGCCATTTAGAAAAAAAAAACTAGTGTTGACTAACTTTAAAACTGATAGCAGTGACATATACATAAAAAAATAAAACAGTGATATATACAGGAACAACATATTTTTAATGACATATATAAAGACCAATACATTTTTAGTGGCATATACATAATTTTCTATAAACCGGGCATTCATGGGGGCAAAAATCTAATCGTTCTCTTTCCATGTGTTCTTCTATAAGATAGCCAAGAGTTGAGAGTGAGACTGTGCTCATGTGTAGAGAGAGGTTAAACAGTCTCTTCACTACCAAGACAAGTCAGTGGCTTGTGTATAATGCTCTCCATGTGCCTTGAGCCCTTGACTATTGATCAGAGTTGCATCTAACCAATTGACCAATTCAGCAATTGTTTGTGACTGTAGCAGTGCTTAAATAATTGATCTTAGCAATTTTACAGGATCTTCTCTGTAAGATTCGGTCGATCTGTTTGGGCTTTGATAATTTCATTTGGATTAATACCCATCTGACTATTGTTGTTCATAGTATTGGGCCGTATGGACTCACATAAACCGGGCTTTCCTGTGCTGTTCATAAGTGATACCGTGAGTCCGTGATGGACCCCGGTTTATATCTAGGCTCCTTGGTCAGATCAAACAGTTCATCATTGCTCAGAGCAACAGGAGCTCGAGGACAGCTTACTCCACAAGTGAAGAAGAATGGGTTAAAAATGTAGCAGTTTACATCTCCCAGTTACTGGCTTATGCATAATGGAGCTATTGCCATTGTTCATATCATTTCTTCAACTTTTAAAGCAGAGTTTCTGTTGCAGAGAAGCAGTTCACCCGTTCTGAATAGTTGGCACTCTTGAGCAAGATTTGTTTCGTAAATGCAGTTACTCTGCTCTCTGAGATGTCGAACTCATAACTCATAGAGTGATTTTACGGGAGGTGTCAAGCGGTATCACAATTTTAGTGTTAATTTTAATACCTTTTAATACCTGAAACATCGACAAGTACTAAAATTAATACTAAAAATTATGGTATCGTAATACTTCTAAGGACTGTAAAATTTCCCTAACTCATAACATTCACTTCATTGACTCAGCACTGTAATTGGCATAAGAAATTTTACCGTCCTTGAGGACATATTAGAAGGTATCATAATTTTTAGTATTAACTTTGATACCTTCTGATATCTGAGGTAGTACCAAAATTAACATAAAATATTATAGTATATCTTGGTATCTTCTCAGGGAGAAAACCGTAAAATCACTCGGTTACTCAATTGGCATAGTAGCAACGCTTTTTGGTCTGGACGACCTGTAATAAAACATGGGCATGTGAGAGCAAACATTATCTTCACAGATCAGGAATAGTGAGCTGACCAAATGTCTCCACGCCCCCGATGTCGGAGCAAGATAAAAAGGCATCGCCGTACGTTTTGTCTACAACAAAGTGGCGCCACAGTAGCAAGCAATCTCCAGAATCATTATGCAACAAGCTGCAAGTTGCTCCCATTTTAAACAAACAACAAGTTAAGATGGAATGAATGGTCAGGAATCACATTATAGTGCTGTGTCCAGGAGCAACCCTATCGAGTGCTCAATAGTAACCTGTCAACTAGTGTCTCGGCGTGTTTGAATTTTTTGTTTACCCTGCTGGGTTTTCTGTGCACGAGATCTTCAGGGCACATTCCAAGAAACAGAACGATGGACACAGGACAATGACACGCGTTGTCTATCTAATCCTGCATTGCATTTGTTTCAGTAAAAGATCACAAGATGTACTGCTGCGTTGTACGTACTAATCCGTGGGATTCGACAAGGCCATTCGAGACAGTTAATCATCGCCTCGCGTCTAAATGGCAGCACTCTTTTGTCACGTTCAGAGAGTGGAGCAGAAGACGAGCACCGGTAATAATTTTTTTACTCGTGCACGAACAGGGGCCGCGGCAGATTTCAGTGCCCCCACAAGCTCTATTCTCGATGCATGGCATAAGGGACATCTTGCCTTGTCTCCATTCGCTCCCTCCTCATCATTGCCATAATTTCTTTGCTGCGTCCTCTCACAACCAGGCTATATACCCCTGTGCAAAAGCTATCCTAAGGTTCTGTTACGTTACATTTATTACGTAATACTTAAAATTAATCTAAATCATTAATTTTAATTAAGATTAAAAATAAATTAAAATTAAAAATACTTGGTAGCTGAGAGATAATTTATTACCTTTTAAAAGGTAATACTTAAGATTAATTTGAATCATTGATTTTAATTAAGATTAAAATTAAAAATACTTGGTGACTGACAGATAATTGAAAAGTCAATACAGAAAATTAAAAAGTATGTGCAGAAAATTGAAAAGTCTACGTAGAAAAATCAAAAGTGACATATTACCTCTGGTCACCATCTTTAATCCTATCCATTAGATCAAAACAAATGGACGGTACACGATATTTATGGTGTACCTTTAAATTTGCCTACTATAAAATTTAGGTACGTTTTTTCGGTTTCTTTCGGTTATAACTATTTCTAGAATCTGAATCTCAAACAAAACATCTAGATTTTAGATTAGATTATGAGAATCAAAAGCTATAAAATCTAAAAATAAACTAGAATATAGAATCTTAGAAACATGAACTTCTCCGAATTCTCGTCAGTCAGAGTAAATACAGCTGAAAATTAGACGGTGAGCAAGAGCAGTAGAGGAGACGGTGACATGGCCATGGAAGTGTGGGACGGTGTGAGTCCCGGGGATCCATGAGTAGTCAAAATGCATGCATGTTTGGCTTCCCATCGGCGCGCGCTTTGTCAGTTTGTCACCAACGACCTATAGCTATCGAGTAGTATATATATATATATATATCAAACGAACGGCAACAAAGTCACAGGTGCCTCCTTTTCCGCCATCATGCTATCGCCAAAGGGGCCAAATCCCGGGAGAAGAAGGGGAAAAAACGTACAGGCCAATACCCAGCATCCGTCGACCGTCGTCAACATAACGGCAATACAACACTACTCGATTGCTCTGACGAAATAATGTCATGATTAAGACAACACAATGGCAAAGGCCTCCTCTCGCAATCCAATTCGATCCACTCTTGTATCCGTCGGATCCAAAAAGGCAGGCCATCTCCAGGGTATCAGAGGCAGGGCGAACACCTCGGCAACGCATTTCCGCCCCCAACACGATCGCTTTCCCTCCTTTCCCATCCATCTTTCGTACGTGCGAGTGCGAGCCCCAGCCCCTGCGCGCACCGGAGCACGAAACCGGCAGAGAATACGCGCAGGTGCCGTGACCCCGACGTGGGATCCGATGCTGCCGCGCGCATGCTTGCCACGAATCACGGCAAGCTGCATGTGTGGGAGGTGCACCGGTGATGTGCGGGTACACGCGTTTGCCGGTAGCCTATTTGCTCGCACTTGAAGAGTACTCGCCGATACAAGGACCCTAAATTTAACCCTGGGGTACACAGTAACCATCACTCGATCGGCCGTGACCATTGACGGGCGATTATTAGGGGGGTTCGGAAAAACAAAAACCGGCGAGAGGAACAGAAAAGGAAATCACGAGTTCACGACCGGCCCTACCTTCCCTCGTCTTGTCACTGTCTCGTTGTCTCGCTCCACTTTCCCCGAGAGCACCGCCACCGAGGCGGCAGGTTGAAATCACTTTGGCAGTGGGGTTCACGTACGTACGTACACAAGCGCGAGCGCATGCACGGCCGAGGCAGCAGAGCTACACGGAAAAGCACGTACGCTGCGTGCAGATCGGTCACAGAAGTGGAGCCTGCGACGCCCACGCCCTATAGTCGACAGGGGCAAAAGCTGCGCCAGTGCATGCCACGGACGAACGAACGGCCCTGCTGCTGCTGCCGATCGATCGATGGGGCCATTCAGCCAGCTAGCCCGATCGACCGGCCGTGTCTCGGCCAGAGCTCTCACTCTCTCAGCAGCGTATAGCTACTAGCTACCTCATTTATTAAGGTTTCGTGCGCCCATGCGCTCTCTGCAGCGTGGCAGCTAGCTGCAGGTGCACTGTAGCCAATGCGCCCTTGCATGGCCACACCCACACGTACGTAACGTACTTGCTGCACCCTCTCCATACAGCCATACAGTTTGTTTTGTCCTCGTTTTACTGCACATTGCGCCTCCGTTCTCTCTCTTCCTCTTCGTTTGGGTAGTACTGAGAGACTGATGAGATTAACATTATGAGTTCTGTAGCTGGCCTGGGAAACGGGATGGGCGCCGCGCCGGTCGTGCGTTTCGCTGTCCTGAAAAGGGCCAGATGGTACTATGCCTTGGGTGGGGTGTGCGTGTGACCCTGTCATGGCGACACGGCCGGGGGCCGGGGCCGGTCCGGTGCGTCGGCCATGCATGGACTATCTAGTCCGGCCGGGCTAGAGTTCATCGCACGCACGGCTAGCTAGCTGCAAACCTGCAATGCTGCATGCATTCAGTGGAAGTACGTCAGGCCAGCACACACCATACGCCACGCGACAACACCTGCAAAGTAAAATTGTTAACAGTCAATTGGACGACGTACGCATGTATTTCATGTGTACAAACCATCAATGTTAAGGAGGCATTCGGTCGATCGATCGGCGGAACACGTCATGGAGAGGAGCCGAAAGGCTTGTCAAGTCGACTAATGTTTAGCGCCCTGTTACGGTGTTACCCATCAATTCAAATGACCCACACAGCAAACCACGCGACGTGTACTACCTGACCATCAGCGATTGAACTAGCCCTAATTGGATGCATGCATGGGTCCTGGCATCACAAGTGCACAACACCGCGTACAACCCGACATGTCTGCACTGGCTGTTGGCCATGTTAACTTTTGGGCGCCATTTCGAGCTTCAATTCGTCCCGTGAAAATAAATAGTACTGTGCATAACTAAGCTACCGTAAGAAAAAGTCACGCGCGCTGTCAAATTAACATTGTCACGCGAGGTTCCTTGGCTCCTTGCTTGTTGAGAGATCGATCAGATCGATGGAGTAACTTGGGTATACACATAGGTATATCTCAGAGTTAAATGAAAATTAAGTCCATCATGGCAAGCACATCGAAATCAAACGTAGCAGAGTAGCAAGTGCGCATCACGTGACGGCGCTGACGGCCGCCTACGCTGCATGCACTGCATCCTCCGGTCCTCACCCTCCCCCTGCCCTGGCCTGCTCGATCCCCAGAACCGTGTCGCGCCGCTGCATGCATGCATACGCCGACCCCCAACCACGCCGCATGCTGCACACACCGGCCGGCCGGCCGGCACACCGTCAAACGCTGCGTGCATGGTCGATCGCTGCAAGCTGCTGCATGCATGCATGCGGTGCCATTACGCGGCGCGACGTGGGCAGCATCATGTGCGTGCGCTTGGAACGTAACATGTTTACGAGGAAGCGCGCCAATGGGAGGGCCGTGTATGTGCCGCGCTTTTGTTCTCTTCCGCGCGCGCTTTGTCCCCCCTGGCGTCACCCGATCGTGCCGGCCGGCCAGCCCGCCTCTCAGCTCTGCACGCTCTGCGGCCGCTCGCCGCTGCCACCGGCTGGCTCCATGCACACGCACGACGCCATGCATGCACGTCTCCGTCCTTCCATCCTTCCGTTGGTCGCTTGCTGCATCTGCATGCATGCATGCAATCGCACATGCATGTAGCGAGCTAGCGTGGCGCGCCTCTTCACTCACCTGACCCGTCCTTTGGCCATGCATCCTTGGACAGCATGCAGCACGCGTACGACGTACTACCGTATTAGGTCGGGACCTGCGTGCACGCACTTTAATCTGCCTTTATAGTTTTTCATTCGTCATTGGCACGACTCACAGGGGAAATAGCAACACGTACGAGTCACAAGGGAAACAGCAGTGTGTCGATCGAAAGGCGCTAGTGCGCTACTAGCTCAGTACGGAGTGTACATGTTAGTATGACTTTTCAACGATAACTTGTCTCTCGAAGGGCATTATTAGCGTATACGTACGTATGGTCTTTAGCTGGGCGGTGTACGTACGCATGTGCGGCCCCTATCAAATATGAGAGCATATCAGGCCTTTCCAAACCGACGATGTATTTACTGACCTGACATCCTAATGTATCCATGCATACTATTAGAATACATCGAATCTTGCTACAGTAAACTGAATCACTGCAAAATCTAGAATCAGTGCATGGCAATAAAAAAACCTATGTGCGAGCAACTCCAACAGAATTTATAAAATTTAGCTCCCTATAACTTCTTTTAGGGATTCATTTCCATTGATTCATCACTAAAAATCTTCTCCCCTGCATCAGAATCTCTAAACTTGAATCCCTATATTAAAAATTAGATCCACATAGGCAAACTACTAACTATTTTTTCATCCATTCCTCTCCTATGATCTGCCCATACAGTCCGGCTGCCTCTCTCATGCGATCTGTCCATACAGTCTAGCTGTATTGGCTATTGATGTGTTGATTAGTCTTTCAATTCTGCCCTGAATTAATTTGCCCAAGTACAGGCTATTGATCTATTGGTTGCTGTCCATTGATCTGTTCATTCATCTAGAATTGATTTGCACAGGTAATTGCTATTGATCAGTGCAAAACTCGTGCGCATGAGAACAAGATTGGGAGTCAAAATCGTTCCCTACAAGTGGAGAGCAAGATGCTCTAATTTGAGGACTCTAAGATTTTGGGATCCATATTAAAAGTCTATTGGAGACAATTTTTATAGCAAAACTCTAAAATTTAGAAATTAAGAAGAGGATTGAGAATCTATCGGAGTTGCTCTGAACACTGAATTTTGAGCCACCAGATTAACCCCACCGCGGAGCTAAAGCCTCCATCGCCCCTAGCTGCGGGCTGCGGCTGCCGCCGCCAGATCCGCCACCGTCGAAGCCTTCGCTAGCTACCGCGTGAGATACTCACCGGAGAGAGAGAGAAGAGAAAGTAAGAATTTTTATTGTGCATAGCCAGTCTTGATTCGGCGCCACCGAAAATCACCAGATTTTGTACTCCACGTGTCTCTCGTAAACTGATTCACTACGGGTGATGCTATAAGGTCTATCGTATACTCGTTCACGCCATGACGGCAAAGGCAGGAACATCGATGCAGCTGGGCAGAACTGCAGATCCGGTACGTGGTACATCCGTCATACGATAGTTGATTTTATCTACGCCATCTGACATACCTTTTGTTGCACGCAGAAGCGTCTGATATCATAAATTTCAAATTGGAGTTAACTTTCCAATTTTATTGCGAGTATTTTTCTGTTTTTATTTCTAGATAAAAAAATTCATTTATGTTTCTGTTTCAAAATATTCCGTTTTTATTTTTTCCAAAACAAACAGAAACTACCCCTTTTCATCCTATCTGCACATAGTAAAACTACTGATATAAGCAACGAATGTCATAAAAACTACGGACTTTACGTAAAAAAGGTACCGCAAAATTGCAGGATTCAGAAAAACGGCCCACCTGCAGCCACACGAAAATCACGGTGATGTTGTATTATTATTCCGTATCCAGTCAAGCCAACATGAAAATACACTATGTTTATGGTACTCACAGTCATTCAAACTAATACTCATGATCCACCGCACAATTCTTAGTTCAACATGTGCTTCACAAAAGATAACTAATTTGTATGATACGTCGTCGATACCTTGTTTCGGACATGCTGCTGGCTGTTAGCTAGTTACTATGGGCTTATGTCGACGGGTGATCGGACAATCCTCCTCGGGGTAGTCCGAGGGGGTGATTTGTAGTGGCAGGAAAAAGCTGCACTCAAGACCCGATGGTTGCACAGCTCGTATGAATAGAACTGGCCGGAGTTGACTCGAGGGTTTAGAGTGGTTCGGCCCCCCCGATAGGGTAATAGGCCTACGTCCACTTGGTTTTGGTGGGGTGCTTATCAGTCGGGAATAGAGTTTACAGTGTCGGATTACACGAGCTAGGACTCAGAGAGTAGTGAAGGGTGTGTGTGTGTGTTACAACTTGAAGAAGCCGTCTTCACTTGAGGAAGCCCCCCGTTCTAAGGCGAACGTCCTGCTATTTATACCCCTGTTGGGTGCAACCTATTGTACAGCAGCTAAACGGGTACGTGGCAGCGCGCCGATAGGACATGGCACGCCCAGATGGGACGCGGCGTGCTGCCAACTCCCTACCTGCCCTCTGTGCTGACGCC
>KE373134.1:478322-494581 GCA_000418225.1 Zizania latifolia | reverse complement strand
AGCCGCGACGACGGCGACGACCTGTCCGCCATGGCCGGTCCCTTGTCCGCGGTCGGCCCGCTGAGCAGCATGTCCCTCGGCGCCGGCCCCTCCGGTTCCGGCTCCGGCAAGAAGCGGTTCCGCACCAAGTTCACCCAGGAGCAGAAGGACAAGATGCTGGCCTTCGCCGAGCGCGTCGTGTGGCGCATCCAGAAGCAAGACGAGGCCGCCGTGCAGCAGTTCTGCGACGAGGTCGGCGTCAAGCGCCACGTCCTCAAGGTCTGGATGCACAACAACAAGCACACCCTCGGCAAGAAGCCATGACCGCGCGCGCGTGCAATGCATTTGACCCACCTCGTCGGCGCGCATGCACCACGAGTCCACGCGACGACGACGCATCCATCGATTCCATCCCACCGCTGAGCTGATCGACCGGCCGTGGCTTCGCTTGGCTTAGCTTAGCTTAGCTTAGCCCCCGGTACGGTAGGTACCAGCACCTTATTTATTTAGCCTTCGACTCAATTAATTGTTGGCTAATTAGGTCAATTAGAGAGAGCATTCGTTCTCGGCTCTAGCTAGGTGGTTCATTATTTTTCCCTTTTACCTGTTGCTGCCGCTGTTTAATTCCTATGCATCTCTTGGCCTCATGTGCCGATTTGGTTCTTCTTGGGAATGTACCTGCTGCTTCAAGTGATCGATCGATCGAATTGTGTCTGGGGATTGGGGCTAGCTAGCTAAACTAGCTGCATCTGCATGGATTCAGCGTATGCGCTATTATATTTTTTGTGGTTGGGACCTGCGCGACTGGGATAATTTTACCCTTGGGTCGGTTCATTCGTCTAGGTTTGCTCGTAGCAATAGTTGTTGCCTCCTACTGAGTACTGCCACTCCTGAAAAAGATAGACCACTGTTGCATTCCCTTCACCGGCCCCAGCTTGTCTTCTTCTCGACAACTATGAACTATCTCTGTTCGTTTACCACATTTCCAAACTCGTCCATGATTTCGCATAGAGTAGTATAGCTTGTTCTTGATCCGGGCATCAGTTGTTAATCGTGGTCAATCAGATTAATTCCAGCTGCATTACACCTTGCATCTCGAAACAACCATGACGTGTAGATTGATATACGGCTGCTGTGTTGATGCTTGCTTGCTTGCACTGGACGGTCTATTCCATGACGTGATCATTTGTTTCTTCCTCCCAATTGTTTTTCTCGTCTTTTTGATCTTGCATTAATGCGCGCAACCGTTTGCTGCACCTCTATACCGCATTAACTCCCCCATCCCGCGAGCTTTGTCAACGACGATGCAGGTTTCATTTTCTTGAGACGCAGTGTTAGTGTCAAGGTAACCTAAATGTTGACCTATTGCTATCTACGGAGAGAACATATTAACTCTAATTACTAGTATAATTGGTGGGTGATGGAAAAAAAATTGGGTGCATCCAGTATATATAAGGAAGCTATAAATACCTAGTTTAGATGTACGACACGTGTACATACTTTCTATTCGACGGCGACTGTGTTTAGCTCTTAAATGCATAACTACAGTTTGCATCAAGCGTTTAACTCTCATTCGCTGTTAGATAAAAAGTATGTACATGTATCGTGCATCCAGACTAGGTATGCATGGCTTCTTCTGTAAATACCGGATGCACTTATTTTTTTTCTAGGTGATGTGGTCTATAGTGGGCCCACAGTGAGGCCCAACCACAGAGATATCCCTCGGTAGCATCATAATTTCCTAAGAAAAAACACCACCAAGAAGACATGGTTAAGCAGGATAGTCAAGTTAGTTAGATCGACCGCCACAAAGTAGAGCCAAATGGTAGAAGGACTCTAGTAGAGCCATTGACCACCGTCAAGAACCTTCATCGATCACCCCCATGAAGGTAGCTTGGTAGACAACCCTCGATCACCCACATGAAGGACTGCTCTCCATGGGCTCGAAAATCAAGCTAGGCAACAGGACAACTAGGCCAAGACGTATGCTTGACCACCTGGTCATTCTATATTAAATTTGTATGACTAAGTGACTGTTATATGTTATTTTATATTTAATTTTTTTTTCTTATATATCCGATATAGTCATCATGCCTCAGGTAACCTAACAAAATGTCATGTGCTCCGTGATAATGTATAATGAGTATCAACTCCATATAAAATAGACAGAATAGACCAAGTATGAACTAGAGAATGATAAGGTGCATCTATGTTAAAAACATGTCAACAAGATATATGGCTATTATATTTAGAAAGTTTTAAATCTAGATAAAAATCCTGTCTTCCAATATATGATAAAGATTTTCGTAGTCTACCGGAATAATTTGAAAAAGAAAATCTAGGATGACTTATAAGTTCTAATGACATGGTTCAGTGTTTGAGCAGAACTAGCTACACCCTACAGTACACTCTTCTGTGGCTCTGTGCACGCAAAGCACGCAGCCCTGCCGTGCCGTCTCGTCCCTTGTCTATTTACTTCGGCGCCTGGATGGCCAGGCTAGAACTTTACGCTTTTACTCCGGTCATGCGAGTATGCGACGCCGCGACAATGACATGGATGTGGTTGTTGCTGCATTTACTACGGGTCGACATGGACCAGGAGAAAGCTCGGACACATTTATGACGATCGACGACTACAGAACTACTCCACCTTGTGATAGCGTCGTGTTGGAGGTACGTGCTTTTGCCCCGCACCGCGAGAAGAAGACGATGCAGCCATGCCGGCGGGTTGCCGGTGGTCAGCGATCGATGTACGTACGTGTGTGCGCGCGAAAGTCCGTGACGGGAAGCCGGCCGGGAAGGGCGGCATTTCGCGGCACTGCAAGTCGTCTGCAATGCGTGCCATGCCCATTGCTAGCTACACCTAGCTGCCGTCGCGCTCCGCGTGGCGCGGCAAAGGGATGCAGCAGCTAGCTGGGGGGCCTGGTGCTGCAAGGTGAAAATGCGATGACCTTTCCCCCTCCTCGTGAGGTGCTTGGCTTGCACTTGGACATGGAGATGGAGCAACGACGGAAGCCGGCCGGGCCGGCCTCTCGTAGTCTGGTGGATGCCTGACTGTACGGTCGGACCGGAGTCCGGACTCCGGAGACATATCCATGCCATTGCGCAGCTGGTCAGGCAGACTAGCTATGCAGCCTATGCTATAGCATAATGGCAAGTAGAGACAGTAGAGTAGGATGTAGGCTAGGCGTGGACATGCCATGCAGTTGCAGGGCCAGGGAGTAGCAGAATCTGATGAAGGGTTGCGAGGTTTTGTTCTTTAACGCAGAACTGCCCAGGCTGGCGTCTCAGCGTGTCTGGCAGGTGGGCCTGGTTAGCCAGGTGCCCACTTGGCGCCACGGAAGTATGCGTGCCTGCTTGCCTGCATGCAACAGCATATGTAATATACTCTTGCTCAGTTCCTCTTACTGCGTTATCAGCTTAGCCGTGGCTATTCTTTTCCCCCTTTTGCTTCCTGTCAGTAGTATTATTAGCTAACTGCTACACAGTTTAGAACTAGGCAAGTGGATATGTCTTTGGTGCAAATCTTGCACTACGGGATACAACGCATGCAAGACTGAACTCTCCGTTTGGTGTCATTTTGGATAAACAAGCCATGTATGTTGATTATTCCACGCTCTGGCAAAAACAGAACAGGTTCAAATTCAAGCATATGATATGCAGGTTGTATAATTGCCCCAGCCGGGGCCATTTGAACTATTGGCAATCATTCACACCGTGCAATTTCACCGGTGGGCCGGGGTTAATTGATCAGTAGTGCGGCCACAACAATTCACAGTTTCACCTCTTTGGCCGCATCAAGAGCTGCAGAGATGCACTGTCCCGCCAAGCAACCCGGCAACTGTACACACGGTACATTTCATGAGGCTCTCAGCATGTCCTTTTTTTTTGCCAAATTAACATCTTGCAAACAGATAAACAGTGCCTGTACGTACTTTGCTGATCCGATTCTGAGATCTGAGCATGCAATGCATGTGTTTGTCAGCACAGATCGGTCAACACCTCATTCAAAATTCCATCAGAAACACATGGGCCATGTTTGCATGCATGTTGGCGACTCTAGTATAGTATTGCATGTATATATGTACAACACACTGCAACGCAGGAGAGGCAACCAACCAAGTGAGCTTGCTGTACATGTATATATACAGGGATGCACAGTGGTAGTCACCATTGTTAACTTCAACTTCGAAAATCCCTATCAGTGTAGATCTCATCCACGTAACAAAGCCAACCTCTCGATCGATCGATCTCTGAATAAATGGACACTAAATGAGTAGAGGGTTGTGTGCAATCACTGCACTGTTGCACTTTCGTCTTCTTGCTGGTGACAGTGACTCGACACAGTTAGAGATCCAGTCAAAGACACTATGGCCGTGGGACCCGGCCGGTGGCAAGGCCAGCATGCACGATCAAATTGGTAACAGCGGGTCACGCACTCGATCGATCGTTCATTCACGCGTAGCTGCAACTTTGGCGTCGGCGTGGTCGCAACATACATGGTTCAGACATTAGCTGCTACTGTACCACGAAAGCTCAGCTCTTTTTCGTCGTATTGACTTTGACGACCGTGCATGCGTGGCTGTGCTGTCAATGCAGGGGGGGAAAGGAAAGTCAACCCCTGTGCCCTGTTTAGCTTATTTATGATGGTGTACATGTGTGGATAATGCATGCCGCCCTGAGGTGATGTATCGAGATATCTAATCGTAGGCCCTACTGATCACTACCAGACCTGATGTGAGGGTTCATGAGCCGTGTTTCCCAGATGGATTGGATCCGGTATGCTTGTTGGCAGGCATGATTTTCAGATTTAAATCGAAATGACTGCTGTTAACTGAACTCATCAGTGCAAAGATTATATTAGCTCCTTCTTTCAGTAACCAGCTGCTAAATAGTTACTAACCTTTGTGAGCCGGAGCCCGGAGGCGACAAGTGCAGAGCCGGGCCTTTGTCAGTGTAAAAGACTGGTGTGTGTGTAGGCCTCTCTTCCTTTTGGCCTACGTGGGTACGGTGCAAAAGTGATCGTGCATGCGACACTACCACGGACATGCATGCATGCGCCAGCCAGTGGTGCGTGCACGTCCTTGAATCATGAGCGCCTCTTCTCCCTGCCTGCAGCTTGCATGCTAGCTCTGCACATTGGTGCCTCGAGTGCAGGTCGAGGAAAGTGAACAGAGGGAAAGTTGGGGCATGTATAAAGAGAGACACACGGATTCAGGATGGGCTCAGCCCTAGCTGTGCCCAGACGGATTGGATGATGCACGGGATGTATAAGCCTGTAACCCTCTCTGCTCGATCGATCTCTAGCTAGCTTCATAGCTTCTGAGTTTCTGATCGGAGCACTAGCTCGAGTGTGCCCAAAAGGTCCGGCTAAGATTTATGGCAAAGAAGGCATGCAGCTTTAGTTACCACCAAAAGAAAGGTGGCGCACTGCGATGATCCTCGAGTGAATGCGATTGCAGGCCGTGCCGATCGTTGATCATGCCCTGCTATCGCACGAACTAGATGCATGTGGCCTATATCAGCGAGATTATTCATCGTCCATATACTTATTTATACAGGCGATCGATCGGTACCAGCTGCAGACCGATCGGTGTACGTAGACTCGAACACCACACAGTCCTGCAACTGCGCCGCGCCATTGACGAATGACCGGAGTCGGTAAGATCGATTTGTCGGTGGGCACAGAATCTCTCTTTTCCGCTCGCGACCACTCATCATTGGCTTCATTGCCGTTCGCCGGAGCGGACGGCAAAAGCACGCGAAGCGAGACCCCCACCACCGCGGCAAAGGCGACCGCAACCAACACCAACACATGCGAGCACGCACGCACAGCAGCAGCAGCAGCAGCTCATGCCTCGCGGTGAAGTCCCCGCCGCCCGTGATGGGCGATCGATCGCGACGTATCGGCGAAAGGCGCGGGTGAGAGGGACGAAACTCGCCCAACGCGCGAGCGGGGCGAGAAGGTGAGGCGCCCGAGAGCGTCACATGCATGCATGCATGCATGCGGCCGCTGCTTTGGACTTTCGCCGAGCACTGTTGCCGGCCGGTACGTGACGGTAACGCACATCGCTTGCCGCTTGCGCTACGTTTTCCCCGGCCGCGTGCGTGCGTGCGTGCGAGGCAGGGACGTGCGTGCCGGTCGAACCATATGTTTTGTGGTCCGGCGGATGGGGTGGTACGGACGGATGGTGCCATGGTGGTCACCGCCGCAACCGTGCGGGGATGGACTGACAGATCGGGGATGATGGAGTCAGTGGAAGTCAGGAGGTCCCCTGTACGAACGGTCGTGCATGCACTGATCAATCTGCCATTCTGCCTGGTTCCAATCAATGAACTGTTGGTTCATCGGCTGGAATAGTGTGGACTTTGATGAGGTTTCTTTGTGGGGGGAAAAAAATCAGCTGAGTGTGCCCCAGAAACGATGGTTTGCTCGCCAGATCAGGTTATAGGCGTATACTTCCTGACAAGGTTCTTTTTTTGTGTGTGTAAATCTCCTGAAAAGGTTTCCATGATCTGGCAAACACTTTTTTTTTATCTTTTCTATGCTTTCCGTTGTGTGTTTTTTCTCGATGTAATCCATCTTCAGAAGGATTTTCTCTTTTATTTCTTCAACAATAACTACAACAAGCCGGCAGAGGACGTTGGGGGCTTATGCATGAGTTGGGCCTAAGGCCTGTAAGTAGTAGTAACAGTAAGGAACTATGGCTTGGTTTGGGATATGATCCATGCCAACCTTGGGCTGAATTAGAACTGACGAGTAATCTGTTAAACTAGATCACCGAACTTGGTCCAAGACCATGAAAACATTACAGACCAGGTTAATGGCCACATAATCTGTTTCGGCCCAATGTAGGTTTCCGTCCAGTTGCTGTCCAGGCCTCTTTTGGCAAGAACATACATCACACAATTGCCGTATCATGTGAATCTTTTCTCTCGTCTGCTATTCTCAGGAAACGCGAAACACTCACAGTGCTGCCATGTGTTGCGCGACAGGTCGTCGCCTCCTCGGCCTTCCTGGTCGCCTCGCCGGCCCTCAGCCCCCACCGCGACAGCGCATTCTTCACCGTCTCCGTCGTGCCTGTGGCGGAGCAATTAACCTAACTGTAAACAAGCAACCTCTCGTTGATCAGAGGGCACTAGGAACGCACTCTTCTGGACAGGGGACGACATCGCGTAGGCCGTAGTTGTTCGCCTCCATTGCCATCGGCGGCCACCGGTTGCATCTATCAGAACACGCGCACGCGTTGCCCCTCTCGGAGCAGGTTGGAACGCTCCCTTCGTATCTGCCGAATTGACGGAATTGTCACCTCACTCGTATTGAAGTTGGTTCGTTTCTTGTTGTCGGAGTTAGCATGATAATTGTGTCCGATTACTTACTTATGGAGGTAAAACCTTCATTAGAATTGATTAAATTAGTTATGTTCTTAAATATAATATTATGTTATACTTTATATCAACGTATAAATATGTATGATTATAGGTATTAAATACTCATAGATGTTTTGTCTGTTTACTGATAACATAGCTACATAAATCACTCTAATCCTAACCCTTCTATTTTCCTCTCCTTCTCAACCCAGTCGCCGCCTCTCCCGTCGCAGTAGACCATCATGCCTTGTAACTCGCCGTTGGCCTTACCCCTACATCAGCCTCCACCTTCCCTCGTGTCGGCCGACCTCCCAGACCCTACGCTGGCCTTTAGCTGCTCCCGTGTCGGCCTTTACCTGTATCCGTACTGGTCCACTCTACCCGTGACAAACGGGTATATCCATAGTATACAGCGCGAGTATAAGTATAAGTTTTTATCCACAGCAAGTAATAGACACAGATACTAATATAAAATATTTTATGACTGTACTATTCGTGCTCGCGAGTCGTGATACCCGATTGATATCGTCGGGAGAACGTAGCGTGCGGAGCGGCCGGGATGGGGAGTTTTTGGCTGGGGCGAAGCGCGTGCACACCGCTGATACGTGACGGGGACGCAGGCGTGGGCAGACGGGGCACGGCACGACTCTAGTTTAGAAAAAAGGGGGAAATTTGGCGCGGTAGAGGCGGGCAACGTCGGAGACAAGTCCGCCGGTCCTTGTTCGCGTCGCTCTACGGCTGGTAAGGAAGGGCAGGATAAAACCGTAGTACGGTTGTCATGCTTGTCTTTTGTACTACTGGTATTTTGCTCTTTAGGGTGGCACTGTTTCCTGCGTGTTAATTACGTAGGTAAACAGACATGATTAGTACGTTCCTGTTAATTTTCCTGCGACGTGTAAAAAAATCCGTAGTGTAGTACTCATACAGATCATGCCAGGACAAATGTATAACTGGGTGTGTGTCCTTCTTACAATTAATTTTTCTTTCCATTATTCTAGTAGAACGAACTGTAGTAAAAATATGCAATCTTAGAGCTATTTAAAACACAGCAACTTCATTGAAATATTACATAATTTTTACAGAAACCAGTTCGAAAAAAAAATCCCAAAAAGCATTAACGATTTTTCTAAAGAAAATCTTAACAGCTTTCTCTGGACCTTCAGGATTAAGCCCACCAAACAGGCAGCTCACTTCCTTTACAGCCCACTCATTATCAGTCAGTCCAAAGGTAAAAACGGCTGAAATGGAGTAAATCACAAGTGGTTTTGACCAAGAGTTACTTTACAAAGCTCCATGCTTTTTCCGTCACAATCAGGAGAGCTTCAAAAAATATATACAATTTCTTTCCATCTCGTGAAACGAGTCTATCAGAATTCAGACTCCATCACTCTGTCCACGGCATCCGAACCAATGTCGGCCCGGCCGTACTACCCAACCCACACGCAACCGAACGACGTCGCCACACGAACGAAAAGTAACACACACACTCGGCACGCTGAAACTGCTGTCATCGCTTCACCAAACGGATGCAATTCTCGAGGATTCCCCAGGACGAAGGGCCGGTCCCCATGGCCAACAAAGTTTCATGTCCCATAATGACCAAAACAATTGTCGAATTGATTGGCACGCTTTGAGCTGAGCTGAGCTGAGCTGAGACGCCTGATAAACTGGGACTTTGGAGGGGCACACATGACACATATGACATATCCGATGCCATCACCTGCCACCTGTGTTGTCAATTATATTCTCCCTGGGGCTAAACAAACAATGGGGCCGAGCTACTGCACTCCCTCTCTCTCTCTGTGCCCCACCGGCCACATACTGCTACCTCCGGCAACGTAGTTGACCACCCGGCCGGCAGGCCGGAGAGACCCACCATCTGGCCGTGGCGGGGACGGTGCAGCGCGTACGTCCAAGGCGATGGTCACGGCGCCGACGGCGACGGCGACCGGTCTCGGCGCGTGATCCCATCTCGCAGCCTGCGATGTTTCACTGCAAGCTTGAGCTAGCGCCCTTTGCGCTTTGGCCGGGCACGGCTACACGTCTGAATTATACCTGTAGTCTAGTACTGGCGTACTGCCACTGCAGGGGGATGAAACGAGAGTTACAGTTCTGGGGGGAGCTGTAGCTCCGCGCTGGCACGGCATGGCGCGACGTGTGTAAGTGTGTTTATTCCCTGGCCGTGGCAAAGAAAAGGTGAATCGATCGGCCGGCCGGCAACTGGGCGTTTTGGCATCTGCTTTTTTGCCGCCCTGTTCTTCGATCTGCAGCGCGGATGCATCCCTGTGTACGTCTCGTTCGACTATTGATTTAGGTAGGTGGCGAGAGACTTTTTTCGATGAGTTTTACTGCCAAAGCGGATGAACTGTCGCCGCTTGGCGCGAATCTCGAGACGCGTGCCAAGCGAACAGAATAGGTTCCTTGAGATGGCCATGCGCGTGTCTCGTGGGGCTAACGTGCATCCGTGGATGCAACATGGAAGGGGTGCTCGTTTTTTCAGTAGCGTCAGATGTAAGGTTTCTGAGACAGGTTTACTACAGTATGTACCGGTAAATACAGGACGAAGACGACCGACCTATATATTAATCTCATAGGTTGAGTAAATTACACTTGCTCATATATCTAACTAAATAAAATCTCATTATTTATTGTATCCGCTTATGTAACGTCATCAAACGTTAGATCCACTCAGTCTACGTCTTCTCAGACCATTTTTTCTCATCCAGAATACACGATCTAACAGCTTAAAAGCAACCAAACACATCCTAGGCGTAAGAAATGATATCTTCGGTGTAGTTGGCTAGTTGCGATAATTAACCGACTACACTTCATAGAGACGCTTGATCTTGTCACTGTGTGACAACGTCTTTGAAAATACTTGTAGAGGTGATTATTCAAACGCTGCTTAAAATTGGTAGAAAGCCAAAGATAGAAAAACTTAGCAGACTGGTAGACCATGTTTAGTATTCATCCAAGGCTTGACCAAAGGGGTTATGTGATGTGATCATAACTAGAGATCAAGAACATATACAATGCCGACCAAGGCTATATATACGTCCATGTGATGGCCTCAGATAAGTTGGATCTTGGAGAATCCTTCTTTGGATTATTTCCGCCACGCGCGCCAGAACTGAGATCCAAATTCATGCAAGCTAGCTTACTATTTTGCCATGAGCATAAGACCAATCTGGATCATGCTATGGTGTACTCCATTGTGTAACATTCAGATTCTTTTTCATGTGATTCATCCTTTTTTTCCCTAAAAAAGGTATTCGTCCGAATCTATAATTCCAATATGTATTTCAACATTCAAACTTTAATTTGTATGTTCTGAATATAAGGTTAACAATATATAGGTTAGTGATATAAAATGTGTCACATCATATTTATACTATGTATGCTACTCCCCTATTCTATAATATAGCAACCTAGGACTATATAAAAAATTTCATATTACAACGAATCTAGATAGTAACACTGTTTAGATTCATTGTACTACGAAATATCCTATTTAATCTAGGTTGCTATATTATGAGACGGAGGGACTATAAAATATAAGACATAAGTTTTTTACACATACTTTAATATAAAATATTAACCATTAGTTATTTTTAATATATATCATCAACGACTATTAAGATAACAACATATGAAAGTATTTTTAAAATATCAATCTAACTATACGACATAACTATGTATCCGTTCTATAATATAGCAATCTAGTATCGGATGAAACATTTTATAGCACAACGAATCTAGACATTAGTAATGTGACTAGATTGCTATATTCTGTGACTAAAAAAGTACAACGAATCTAGACATTAGTAATGTTTCATCCGATACAAGATTGCTATATTATGTGACTAAAAAAATATAACACTAAGGATAAATTTTCTTTGCCCGTATTTGATGGAGGGGTCGTGCCATCAAAAGACAACTTGATGAAATGAGGATGAAGGAGGAGGTCGATAATGTATTGTTGATTGTATTGGAAATACCCTTACAACGAAGGGTGTACGACGTGCTGTAAGCGGAATTTGTGGGAAAAGCTCAATCTAAAAGATTGTGCCAAGTTAAATATGCTTCTAAAATATATATTTGAAATGGCAGGTGGGCATTTCATAGGCTGTTAAGCACCAGGAGATATACAAACACAGACTCTGCTCTCCAAATTTGGTATAAAAATATGTCAAAGTGCACCTTTCCCTCTTCAAGTGGGCACTGAACAGTATCTTTATTGTCTCTTACAGCCTTGCCTGTCTGGAAGTATTGCATTATTTGTAGTTAACTGTCTGCACTTGGAACATATGGCAAAGAAGCAACTATAAACAAAGCAACGGGTCACCTGAAAAAGAAATCCAGCTCAGGGAGGAATAATCTCGCTATCAATTTTATAGTTTTGGGGCAGAGAAGCTTTAGCTCCAGAGAAAGCTAGGAGTACAAACCTAATTTCTTTAGCCAGGTTCTCAACTCTCCAGTATGGCACCAGTAGGAGCACTATTTTTATTTTATGTTTCTGTTCCCAAGGTTTCTTCAGAGTCCAGACAGTGACTCTTCTCCATTGTTTCTCAAGGGAAAAGAATTCCTTGGTCTCTGCAGACAACTAGTCAAACAATATGGAGTGGCAGCAAGATGGTCGTAAGCACTGGCAAGCACAAAGCAGAAAGAAAGTGATCATTTGTGATGTTGATAGTTCATAGCCCCTGATGAGAGCTGAGAAGGAAACCCTCCTCCAGATCTCATGGGTTTTGTCTGGTCTCTCTTATTAGAGTTCAGTTATGTTGCAATTATTTGAGATCGACGCAAAAATCGTTTGCTTCTCACATGAGATTTTTCTTCACAAAGGAAGCATGGGAAATTACAGAACAACACGAACTAATCAACTAAAACACACTTAAGACGGCAGGGGTCAGTGCCTAGCTCTTGCCTTGTGCCATTGTCACCTCGTCTCTGCCTTTATTCTGCTCATCTCGTCTCGTCTCGTCTCACCCAACTTTATCTTTCTACAAATGCTTTGCTCTTTCTGTGGCTGCAGCCTGCCTACTATCTTTGCTCTGTTGCTATGTCAAAAACGCCTTGCTTTTGGTCCTTCACTGCCTTTCATGCTCTAGTTCCCATGCATATATACACGGCATCAAAATGCTCATGGTGATCATTTGCAATCAAAACCAATTGACTTTCCCAAGGAGATGATCAGTTGCACATAGATGACTTCAATTAATGGATCATCATTGGGCTATATAACGCTGTGAATCATGTGTTAATCTTCCTCCTCTTGTTGCTAACCGACCAGGAGCTGTCAGTGTCACATCCCCAGTCTGCATCATCAGGCGAGGCCGTAGCTGAATCGTCACTCCTGTAGCTGAGGCAGCCTGCAGCATCGAGCACCCTAGTAGGGCTCCCTGGCACGGATGAGGTGGAGGCGTTGGCGTTGCCACCGGGGCTTGCAGTTGCAGGTGGCTGTACCACCACCGAGTCGGCCATGGCCTGAATCACTTCGCGGCATCGGGACACCCTCGCCTGAAAACCACAGCAGCAGCAGAGAGCAAGCAAGACTTTAGTAGCTGATGACCACCGGAGTTAACGTGCAGCTAGCTAGCTCGCATGGTTATAAATGTGTTTCACGGATTTCTGTAGCGGCCAGTTATGTCTCTGTTGCGTTCGCATTGAATTTTGGAAGTAACGTAACGTGGCATGCCTCAGCACACACCTTATTTACATGGGAGCAAGCCGTGTGGTCTTCTTCTCCGAGTCCGGCCACAGCAGCAGCGATGGCCGCGGCGATCTCGGAGGGCCTGAAGTCCAAGAATTTTGTTCCTGCGATGCATGCCCACGGGAATGTTAGATCAGTCGAAAGGACAGTGCTTTTCTCTGATGCAAAATCAGCCAGGATTTTCTTGCACGCATGAGCACCGTACCTCTCGCTACGCGCAAGACGAGCTCTGTGGATCGCAGGACGGAGCGTGTCGACGGCGCGTTGCCACCGTTAAGCTGGTGGAGGAAGTAGCCGACGTAGGAGAAGGGAGTGACGGCCTGCATCCTCCATTTGAGGGTGCTCAGGACTAGAAGCTCCATCCTCTGAATCGTCTTCGCCTCGAACACGTGCCTTGCATCCCCAACCTGATCGATTGACACATCCCAAGCAATGATCAGAAACAAGATTTCAGATCAAAATGGACACACTGTTCAACACTTCAACCTATGGATCTCTGTCTCACCTGTAGGTCCAGAGAATAAGGCACATTTGTTTCCTCCATCTTGGCAGCTAGGGACAGGCAAGCCACTGATAGCAGCTGCGTCATCCAAGCCTTGCCATCCTGCAACGACAAGCGTACACGATTTACTGATCCTGAATAGCTGAAATGGCTCAGATTTGCCGAATTTTCTCAAGAACCAAGTAGTAGTACACTACCACTACAGTCACAGGGTTCTTACCGGAAGCTGGTAGAGGGAGAGGAAGCGGTCCAAGTAGTTGACGGCCAAACATGCAGTGAGAGGAGCGAAATTGTAGTAGCAGTGAACCTGTCGATCGAGATCGATTTGAACCCACAAATCAGTCATTAATCGATGCCAACAGCTCATATTGATGAAGAACAAGAACCCCACCTTCCAAATCCAATCGACGGCATCCGTCCGGACGCGAAGATCCAGGCCGCCGCCGCGCAGCCTCGCGGCGTAGTCCTCCCTCGGCATGTGGTCCGCCTCCGTCTCCACCAGACGGGCGATGCATTCCTCCGACGGCACGGCGAAATCCACGCACGACGGCTCCGGCTCCGGCGCCGGCGCCGGCGCCGGCGTTCCAGCACACCTGGTCCTCTTCCCCGCCACGACGACGTCCTCCTCCTCGCCGAACCCAAAGATGCTGCTGCTGTCCTCTGCGCAGAGCAAGATGGACGCCGCCATCTCGTAGCTCAGAGCTGCCATTTTCTTGGTATCCTTGCAAAGCTTGTGATAGACCGACAGATAGATAGTGAGATATGTAGAACGAGATGGTAGTGGTACTAGTGAGTGGCTTGGCCCTAGCTGCTGGTCTCCCTCCTCTTCTTCCTCCTCCTGTTCCTCCCGCTGTTCTTGCCCTTTATCTGGGTCGGGGGGAGGTGTGAAAGAGGAGGGGCAAGCGAGCAATGGGGATGAGTTCGCTTTGTATGTAGCCGCGTGAAGAATATGAGAAGGGCATTTCGGGAAGGAGATGAAACAGGGCAGCCGCCAGCTGAAGCGGGAAGGGAGGAGGAGGATACTGACTGGAAAAAAATTGTTCTTTTTTTTTTGTTTCATCGTCCTTTTATACCTTTTTCTCATACTTCCATATATGCCTTTCGAGTGTCTATTACTCCTTTTTTTCTCTGAGGAGTTAAAATCAACGAGATAGTGTGAAAAATATTTACACGTGTTTGGGACGCAATAATTTTACATTTTTTTTATCAGAATCGACTCAACATCACAGAAATCAAAACTGTTCTCGCCGTCTGAAAGAGCCATACGTGAAATTCCATATCTTATCCATACCTATGATAGTGTTTGGAAAAGAAGACAAGACGGATAAAGCTAAGGTTTATGATAATTAGGGTTTGTTCGGCAATATTTCAACTCTTGGATGCTTATCCAGCGGAAAGGCTTCGTTTTTTTTTTCAAAAGCAGAGCAATTAAATCTGCTCTATAAAATATAGGAAAAAGTTTAGAAGCCTCCAGATATATACATGTAGATTAATATTTCACTAAACTATAAAATAAGATTTTTAACCCTGAACTATTCTATACTGAGCAAATAACCACCCGGGGCGGTTTAGGACAACGATTTTGTTGTTGTATCTGTCCACGTGACAAGAAACGCTAAGGTGATTGCGCGCTGATATCTAAGCAGCTGAGATGGCTCAGCCGACATATGAGACATACTTGTTAGTGACAAAAAAATCTCTCTCATCATCTTGTTCCTTCCTCTTCCACGAGGAGTAAGGAGGAAGAAGAAGGAAGAGGAAGGCTCGGCAACGTGAGCCCACTTATCAGTGACACGAAAATTATTCTCTCATTCTCTTCTTCCTCCTTCCTCTTTCTTCTGTTTAGATGTCAGCACGCAACTACCTCAGCGTCTCCTACCATATGGACAGACACATCAGCAAAACCATTGTTCCAAATCGTTTCGAGGGTTATTTGTTCAGTATAAAATAGTTCAAGGGTTAAAAGCATAATTTTATAGTTTAGGAAAACATTAATCTATATGTATATACTTGAGGTCCTCTAAATATTTTCCTAAAATATATAAAACGGTAGAGATATATTTTTCAGTTCTATATATTCGCATCTATTTTAGGTTTATACATGTAATAAATGGGGCCTTATTTAAGGGTTTAAATAAGTAAATTTAATATTAAAAAGTTAACAGTTTTGCCAACTTTTCTATATATATATTTTTTAAAAATTATACCTTTAAAAGCTTAGAAAACATGTGCGCGTTATAAGGGATATGCCAATGATCAAACCAACGCCACGAGAACTTTACAAGGGGAATGCCGTAATGGGGTATTTGCTCGGTTCATGTGCCTGTTTTTTCCTTACTTTTCTAATGATGTTAGTTATACTTATGTTCACACATACTTACATATATAAGATAAAATAAGGAAAAACAGTCTTTCTATAGGAGAGATGATGCTTTTTACCGGTTGGCTTGCAAGCAGAGAATTCTGTAAAAATCGTCGTTTTAAATTTTCTTACGTAATTTTGGTGAGCAACATATTACCCCAACTACATCTTGCCTAAAATCTATTTGGGTAAAGTTAGCCATCAACCACATATTAATCTTTTTAAACAAGAGGATAATTGATTTAATGCCTTAACTTGCGTATTGCAGTTTCTCATATATTTCTTTGGCTATTTTTTATTTTGTCAAATGCCATGAAACATGGCTAACCATA
>KE373134.1:418410-444746 GCA_000418225.1 Zizania latifolia | reverse complement strand
TTCTTAATTATTGTACAAATGTGTTTATACCATTATTAAATAATTTCTAAATTGTCTTCAAATTACAATCCCTTTGCAAAATAATTGTCCTAATCCGTTAGCTTATTTTTAAGCTATACATATGTTTCATGCTAATGCAAATTAATCTCCATTTTGAAATAACCAATACATCATATTCTTTGATGTTGACTATATACGAATAGTACTCACATACTATAGTAGGATCTACACTCTGCCTCATGCATAGTGATTATCCCCAAAATACATATACATTCGAATTTTGGATAAAGGTCTACACCTTTTGAGGTGATTACCACGAGTCCATTTTCAAGTTTGGTATGCATAAGGTGATACATTTGTATTGCTAGGGATCTACACCTCATTATTCATATGGTGATTGTCTCCCATGAGCATACTCAATTCATATTCAGATTCAATTAGGCTTACACTAATTTAGTGATTACCTGATTTATTTCTTAAAAATTTTACATAGTCATACTCCTCAAAGTACGTATCCAATTAGAAAATGAATTTTAAAAGGTCTACTCTATATTAGTAAATTGCCTTCTTATCGTTATTTCAAATTTATGAGATTATAATATGTTTGAATTCAAGTTTCCTTGGTTTCACATATTCTAATACAATTTGCCACAATTTTTCCAAAATTTATGGCATCAAGATGTAGACTCAATGGTTAGAAAATAGTTTGATCATCTTACTCTTGACGGATCCAACTTTCCTACATTGGCTATGTACATCAAAATGAGTCTATCAACTCACGGATTTTTTTAACGCTCTCACTGAATTTAATCCAGATAATAAGCTTATTTTAGATACATGCATACTTGGAGCCTTATACATTATAAGGAACCATATTCACCTAGATCTCAAGTCTGAATAAACGTCAGAATCCATATAAAATATGGCTTGCTCTTAAACAACGCTATGAACACATAGATCAATATTCTTCTTTAAGGCTATTTATGATTGGAACCATCTATGTCTACAGTATTTAAAACTATAGATGAGTTCAACCATGTTCATAAAATTTGCTCAAAACCTCAGTAGCAGAGTCGGGCAAATACAAGCGTAAAGAGATACCACAAGCCATGTGGACAATTCAACAAAATGAAGATAATTTCTTAGTCTAAATATGACAACAATGTAGTCATAAACATACTTCTAAGAAATACAAGACCCTAGATAATTGGTGAATTTGTATCTTATCTGTAGAACATGGACACACCATTAAAGAGAGAAAATATGAAGCACACTTCATCTCCCATATGCATGATGTAAGTGGTTTGAACTCTCACATGGAAGATCCAAATACCACTTAAACAATACATCGGGGGGAGAATCTCTCAGACAATAACATGATCGTGGAACATACCACCAACGATCTATATGGAGACTTTAATTAGGATCCATACAAATATATATTTAGATACTTCACTATCTATCTATTTGTGAGGAATAATTTGTATTAAAGACAAAAAATTATCATGAATTTGTTCAAATAAACATCATTGGTACATAATAGATATGCAAAGATTCTATATATATACTCTACGGGCATTGGTACAATAAGAGAAGAGATGCATTTTGTGGACAATGGTACCACAAATTATATACTTAGTGAAACAAAATATTCCTAAGGTCTCACCAAAAGACAAGAAAATATTTTAACAATCGCATGACGCGATGTAATAATTGTTGGCTCAAATAATGCCATAATTATTTTATCTACGAGTACTCAAGTTATAATCTTGAATACAATAAATTATCCAAATTCAACTCGTACTTCGCTAAGTCATAAAAATATCTGTCAAAATGGTTTCCATATTGAAACCCATACAAACAATAAAGAGAAACTTCTCTTTATCTAAGATAACGGATATAATAAAGTGATACTTCAATAAGTATTCTCTCTCCTATATGATTGTACTACATATTCATCAAACCCGTACCACATGTTGCATATCTAGTAATTTTTCAGAATATCAATGCATTCTAGACTAGGCATTATCGCCTTGATCATCCTAACATTGGATGACAAAAAAAATACTAGCAATTCTATTGGTCATAATTTAAATAATACTGTATTTCCTCAATTATTAAATTTTATGTGCACCGCATGTGTCATAGGAAAAATAATTCTAAGGCCATTAAATTAAAAGTTCATTTAAAACCACTCAAATTTCTTGAACACATTCAAGAAGACATACATGGTACTATACAACCATTTATCGGTCTATTCCGATATTTCATGGTTTTAATATATTCATCTACTGTATGATCTCATGTGTGTCAATTATACACATAAACCATGTATTTGCCACAATTATGACAAAATTTATTGCTTGTGAACTCATTACTTAGAACATCAAATTCAATCAATTCGAATAGACAACGTTACAAAATTTTCCTTGCGTGCCTTCAATCATTATTGTAAGATCCTAGGAATTCAAATAATTTTGTCCTATATGTTCACACTTAAAATAGCCAAATAGAATATTTAATAAAGATGATTAAGCATATTATTATACCATCATTACATAATTGCAATTTACCAACTCAATGTTGGATCATATAGTTTTACACGCTGCACAATTAATTCAGTTACAATTAACTGAATATCAAATTTCCCCTCTACAAATAGTACGTGGAAATCCACTAAGTATTTCCCATCTGCGTAAGTTTGATTGCGCTGCAAACACACCATTCTCACCACCATAGCATACATCAACGGGTCTACACAGAAATTTGGGATCTATATTGAGATACCAATATCTATCAATCATAATGTATCTGAAACCCCTCTCAAGGGGATCTATTTATGGCCTAGTATACCTATATTCAATGAGGTATATTTCCAGGTATTAGGGGGAGAATTCAAGTACCAATAAGAATACCAGAAAATCAATTATAATGTCCAAAGACATTGTCATATGGATACCTCAAATCCACGTACTCATAAATCTGAAATTCAAATTCAGAAAATCATTAATTTGCAACACATTGTAAATAACCTGCCAAATACATTTACTAATGACAGAAATGTCACAAAATCCCATCACCTTGCTAGAAATATACCAGAAAGAATAGAGGTACCAAATAAAACTATTCAACTCCCTAATCAAACCGATAAAAGAAGAAGTATGGTTACCTACAAGTGTGAAGCTTCTTGCAAGCATAAAGGAACCCTTTGAATCAAAGGTCCAATCATAAATTGAGACTAATTCTAAGGACAATACTTCTCGTAGACGTACGAGAAAATAGAAGAATAAACTTTTAAACTAGTAAATGCAACTCAATCTAGCGTTGAGAAACACTAAGTGGATTAACCACATCCAACTCCCGTATCAACAGTGCACTCAATATCTGATACTGGGACATCGGAACACCATGACGTCCTCATATTGGGAAATATAAAAACGTCAACTAAGGTGTAAGAGATTTCATCAATTATCTCGAGTCTGGAGAAACATATAATCAAAAGACTACGATTGTCGACACATAATTCTATGCATCAATTACTAAAAACCTCTAAAAAGATCCAGATCCCGAATCCATGGTCAAGTGCAAAAACACACTCGAACTGGAACAAATAAAGAGGTATTTCAAGCAGAGTTAGCCTCCCTCACAAAAGAAAGGTATTATCATCAGTAATACTTACACCTCCAAAACCTTCCCTGTGGGTTTCAAATATGTTTTCATTTGAAAATGGTATGATAACCATAATGTGGTGAGACATAAGGTGAGGCTCATAGCACAAGATTTCACGCAGAGACCCGAATTGATTTCAATCAAACATTCTCTCCAGAAATAAGTGAAATCATTTTCCGATAAATTATATCTTTTGGCAGTATAAGAATCGTCTATCTAAACAGTTGATGGACGTAGTGACTAATCCCTATGAGTCACTTGATTCGGACATAAAGGTTCCCATTGAAATCCAAAATTCCGAATCTAAATACTAATGCAGCATATATTGTGTAAAACTCAATAAATCATTACATGGCTTAAAACGGTCGGATAGAATTTAATACAACCGACTCAATGAGTTTCTTATAAAAAGGGCTAGTCAAATAACGATGATTGCCCATATATATTCATCAAAAAATCCTCAATGGGATTTTACATTATATCTATGTATGTTGACATCATCAACGACACTAATGATATTGATGAAGCATGCAATCATTCAATGACGGAATTCGAGACAAAGGATTTGGTCAAAACCAAATTTTGTTTAGGTCTACAACTTAAACACCTTTCCTCGAGTATTTTAAAACACTAAATCGCCTATATCCAGAAAACACCTATGGTCATTCGATCTCTACATTTAGAGAAAGATCAATTGAGACCTTAGAAAGAGATACAAGGATCGGAGGTTCCATATCTCAACATTGTTGGAACACTTATGTAATTTGCAAATTGCACTAGGCCTCATATCGCATTTGCAAAGAAATTACTAGCTAGATATAGTGTTAATCCAACTAAATATTATTGGATCGGAGTTAAAATATCTCCAAAGCACCAAAGATCTTGATATTTTCTTTCAATAATAAAGAAATCAAGATCCAAATTTAATTGGATATACAGATGCTGGCTACTTATTAGATCCCCATAAGCCAGATCTCAAACAAGGTTTCGTGTTCTCACATGGTGGGATAACCATCTCATAGAAGTTTACCTAGTAAACTCTAGTGGCTACATCCACCAATCATTCTGAAATAATTTTATTATATGAAGCATCACGTGAATGTGTATGACTTCGCAGAATGATAAACCACGTACAAAAATCTTGTGTTATTGATTCCATTGAATCATCTACTATTATCTTTCAAGATAATGGTGCTTACATAGCACAAATGTAGACATTTTCATAATTTGCAAGTCTTAGGGGGAGTATCTCCTTAAAGGTTTAAACTGTGCATACATTATATTATACTCTTTTCTTTTATAAATTTTTATATAATTTCTCATAAAAGTTTTTAATGAGGTAATATCTACACAAGATCATATATATCATATTCCTATTTTTCCCTAAAGAGATTTTTATAAGGAATATATATATATACGGTATATTAACAATTCACTTATAATTTTTCTCAAAATGTTTTATTATAGGTGCAAATCATATGTTGTATCATTTTCTTCTTATTTTTCTCTACAGGGTTTTTAAGGAGTTTTAACAATATATCATATCATATTTCTTCCTATTTTTTCCACGTGGTTTTTGGAGGAATATTCAAATAAGGTTTAGGGGGAGAATCCTCTCATAGTATGCCTTATTAAAAACATCATATTGTTCTCTTTTTTTTCTATGAGTTTTTCCTCTTCAAAGTTTCTCATATAAAGTTTTAATGAGACAATATTGAACATAAATATATGTCATATTTCTAGTTTATCCCCATTGGGGTTTTAGGGAAATATCAAAGACATATAATTGCTTATAAACTCTTCAGAGTATATGATAAAGCAATAATTCTACATATTATTCCTCATATTTTTTCCATAGGGTTTTTGAAGGAATAATACATACGTTAATCTTTATGATGGACTCGATTAAGGGGGAGTGTTAGAGTTAATCTCCTCCTAATCAAGCCGAACGAATAGACGTGACTGTTGGCGAAGCAACGCGATGGTTGGCCGAGCGACGCGTCTGTTCGCCGCCGTCGCACCCGCTAGCCAAGCAACGCGTCCGTTGGCCACACCCCTTCATTCTCTATATAAACCTGTAATCAATCATCAATAAAAGTGTTATTCATTTTGTAATCACTTGTGTTGAATCTCGTTTTCTTGCGTTCAAGTTATAACAGTCTTGTCTTTAGCGAAAAATGATTTTGTGCCACAATTTCGAATGGTATTCCATGATTTACCACAGTTAGGATATAGTCTCTTTGTTTAAGGGGATTGATTTTTTCAAAGTTAAATTTTTTAAATTTTGAAGAAATTTTACAAGTGAATTAATGTACATCGTATAGATGGTGTCTTTTCATCACTACAGACAATACGAGTAATATTTTCAAAGAAGTCAAGAAATTAAGTGTGAAACCTCAATGGCTATTTCAGTTGAAAACATTTCTTTTCAGTGGTAGAGTTCTAAATGTATAACTTCACCCACTAAAATTCAAAATCTAGTACAACGTGACAAGCATGCTAGCAGCTAATCAAATGTAATATGTTTCAACTTTCCTCAATAGTTTATTAAAAATCAAATCATAGTGCCTCAGGAATTTTTTAGCCAGAGTTATCCCTCTAATCTTGTCATGTTAAACGTGTATTTGGGAATATTTGTGAATTGTGAGTGGGTGCGTATTAGTGATGTGTAGACATGTTTGACTTAGTCACTATGTAATTGGGAAAAAATAGGCATTCTAGGCTGGCATGAACATGTCGCAAACTGGCAACTAGGGTTTCGACTTTCGAGCATCGACTTTTCGTCCCTGCAACTTGCAAATATACGGAAGGCCCATGAGAGCCCACCACCACCACCACCCGCCCGGTCGTCTGGGCGCCTGGCCGCCTCCCCCTCACCTCCTCTCCGCGCCCGCCGCCAGGCCATCCACCCCCGCCGGCCGTCTCCCCCATTCGCACCAAAGGCGCATCGGAGAGGGCGCTGGCGCGGAGGCATGGGGCTGAAGGGGTTCGTCGAGGGCGGCACCGCCTGTGTCGTGGCCGGATGCTGCACGCACCCGCTCGATCTCATCAAGGTCCGGATGCAGCTGCACGGCGAGGCGGCCCCAGCGCTGGCGTTCCCCGTCGGCGGCGCGCACCACCACCACCATCACCACGACCACCACCTGCTGCCACAGCCACCGCGCAGGCCCGGGCCGATCTCAGTGTTCGCGCAGATCCTCCGCGCGGAGGGCCCGGCAGGGCTGCTCTCCGGCGTGTCGGCGACCATGCTGCGGCAGTCGGTCTACTCCACGACGTGCATGGGGCTGTACGACACTTTCAAGAAGAGGTGGGAGCGGGACGGCAGCAACGGCCCGCTGCCGCTGCACCGGAAGATCGCGGCCGGCCTCTTCTCCGGCGGCGTCGGTGCGGCCGTGGGGAACCCAGCCGACGTGGCCATGGTGCGGATGCAGGCGGACGGGCGGCTTCCGGCGGCTCAGCGGCGGAACTACCGTAGCGTCGCGGACGCCATCGTCCGGATGGCGCGCGACGAGGGCGTCTGCAGCCTGTGGCGTGGGTCGCCGCTCACGGTGAAGCGCGCCATGATCGTGGCGGCGTCGCAGCTGGCCACGTACGACCAGACCAAAGAGACCATCCTGGCGCGGCTCGGCCCGGGCGCCGACGGGCTGGTCACGCACGTCGCTGCTGGCTTCGCTGCCGGGCTGGTGGCCGCGTCGGCGTCCACCCCCGTCGACGTCGTCAAGACGAGGGTCATGAACATGAAGGTGGTGGCCGGCGCGCCGCCGCCGTACAAGGGCGCTCTCGACTGCGCGATCAAGACCGTTCGGTCGGAGGGGGCGATGGCACTGTACAAGGGCTTCGTCCCGACGGTGACGCGGCAGGGGCCCTTCACCATCGTGCTCTTCGTGACTCTCGAACAGGTGCGGAAGCTGTTCAAAGGCGTCGACTTCTGACAAGAACGAGGAAGCTGTTAAGAGGTGCTGCGTCGACTCCTGACAGAACGACACATCAGGCGCTAATTACGTGCGAGTTTTCAATTAGGAATTTTCCTGTCCGAAGTCACATCCTACCGGTTGCAAGCTGCAGCCCGAGTTTGACAAATTCTTGCGGAAATTTGGATATGTGCTGCTGCATTTGCAACACATATGATGATACTATGATAGTCTTGTCTTCAGAAAAAAATAGTTAGCTGATGATGATTGGGTGCTGCTGAAGAACGCCACTGATGGCATTTTTGGACCTGTGACAGACATGGAACAGAATGTTGAATGTAAGCTTTGTATTGACCAACGCAAATGAATAAAACTGTTTCGGACCAATTATGTGAGAGCGAAAGCACCTCAGTCTCATATAAATATATGCTCATATCATCCTTTGTTATGCCTAGCTTAGAAGAATGTTACAGTTTTCACTTCAGTAAAAACTGACATGTATCGTATCTTGGATTGTTCTAACTCCAGATCAGGTGATCAACCTGAAATGATGCTCAGCCAGTCAGACTGCCTGGCAAGGTGAAGAATTGTAGTACTGCAAGATCCAAAATCTACATGTGTTTGCTCAAAGGCTATCCCTCCCTTTGGTACCAAAAAACCAAGAATTGCGCAAGTGCACAACTCAATGTGTGTTCTATATACAGTTGGAGACAACAGAGACGTTTTCAGTACATCTGCAAAATTAACACTGGCAGGAGAACAACATGCAAATATGTGAATATGCAAGGCATACATAAATAAGAACTGCCCATGGTTCAGCAGAAAGTGCATCATACAAGTGAATCATAATATAGAGAATAGGTCATTTTGTAGAATTGACTTAACATTCCAGATATCCTGGAGACAGACTACAGTGCATTGCCATGAAATCTTTAAAGTGGACTAACATGAAAGAAACTAGTAACTAAACCTTAACAAAGTATCTGATCTACTCCTAAGTACTCAACACACAATGAGTCAATGACAAATAACACAAAATCATCTGCCATGAAGACAATACTAGTGAAAGGATGCTGATTGATGTAGTTGTCGAGAAACTAGTAAAAGACCAATGTGCTGTGCTTTCTCAGGCCAAGTACTGTCTAATTGCCGGTATAAAACAGAACGTTCTGTTCATGGTAGCTCATGAAACAGACAAGGGATATATTATTCTAATCTTCATAATCTTGAAACAGATCAAGATAGCCTAAAGTTAGATCAGTGCCATTCTCAAGAAAACCCAAATACAGCAAGACAACATGAGCAGATATTCCTTTTACTCCAGGAGATATTAAAGGCATAAAGGGTTGTTGGGCTTCATTCGAAGCAAGCTAATGGTGCAAAAGTGGACCATAGTTTCAGTTCAATCCAATTACGATGATCGGATGATGTATGTTGCTTCATTGAAATGCAGTACATGTTTCATGTTTGGAATACTGGATCAAGTTGGGGACATGGTGGATCATGTTTCTGCCATAGGTGCAGGCTTGTTTGGGAACAATATTTAGCACACACGCAGACAATTTAAATTTTAAAGCCTGCAAGAAAGAGGCATAACCACACAAGTATATACAAAACATGAAAATTCATGACAAATGGCTCCTAAAAGAATGTAGCACGAATGGCAAGCTAGCAACATAACACAAGAGGGACGTTGAGAATTGTTATGATATACAACAGAGCAAGGTAATAACTGCAGCTTCTCACAATCTGCACAGTTTATTTCAAGAAATATTGTTGTACTCCTTGTCAGGGGGAACTAAGCTACCGTCAAACATCATGGAATTGGTTCCTCTTCTGTATACCCATAAAAAAATTAGTCCAATACTACAACAACCAACCCTGTCAAACCTAAAAACAGATTAATTTTTTTGCCATCTCAGTTAACACTGAACAATGTGTGCTTCCATTAAAATCCCCACTGCTAACAAGCCAGCAGTGAATCATGTCCAAAGTGTCTAAACCAAGGGGTCATTTTTCAAAGATATTCAAAGGAGTAGATGAACCAATGTAAGTTTCCAGGCAGCATGTGTCATCATCAAGCATCAGTTGGTTGATCAAATGAAGATTCTAGTGGGCCTAAAGAACATAACTTGTTGGCCTGTTGGATTTGGCCCACTTGCAATGCAGGACTGCCACAAGGATAAATTGCCTAGAGACAATCCAACCCACAAATTTGGCTGCATTGCATCACTTCAGTGTGCTAACTCAACCAACTTTCTGACTTTAACAAAAGGTTGCTTTTATTTTGTGCAGTTTAGGTCCTCTGGGACTCTCTTGGTAGGTAATCTACTAAATTTCCAAAAAGATGATGGCAGCTTCATCCAATGGAGCAAAAAAGAAATTGGCGACCAAATCTAAAACAGTGAAATTTCAAATCTGGTACGATGGGCAATATTTTTTGCAGCATCCATGCACACACATTATGAAAGCATGACATGAAATAGCATAAGTATTCAACTATGAATATAATACATAAGCTCATTTAATTTATTTAATTGGTTTAGCACCAATGTTACCCAGACACAATTGGGGTAAACATCTCAAATCAGAATGGCACCTTACACCAGTGAGTATATGCATTATCTAAACCAAATAACATGTGTGTGCCAACTGCCACATCAATTATACTCTTCTACATTTCTCTCACTATATTGGAAAAACTGTTGTAATTATAATAGGAGCATTTCAAGCAGTAGCCGCAACTACCTTAGATTTAATGACAACAAAGAAATGCTTAAGTTCATTTAATAAATTCTATCTTTGCCTAAACACCACTTATAAATTGGAAGAAAACAATGGAAAATATGCTATGCCAATTCTAATCGGAGTGAAGATTATCACTATTTTAATCCATACTATTTATTCACACCTAGGGGGAATTAAAAAAATAATATGAATATAACCAATTAAGGAAACCTGTTTAAATCTTGATGGAAGCAGTTTGACAGTAAACAATAATTTTCAAAGACCACCACAACTGGAACAATAATGTGAAAGACTACATTTGAATACCTACAAGTGCAAAACAGATATCTTTAATATAATTTGATAATTCAAACTTGTTTGGTCATCATTAAAAGGGCATGGTAGTGATTAATGTGACACTGCATCTATTGGATAATAGCAGATGGCAGTCTTGTAAAGCATGTTTAATTAATTGCATTTTAGATTTCAAATGAACTGCAACACATGCATACAGAGATAGAAATGAACCAGACTCTGAGTTGGTGCCAATTAATTCAAAAGCAAACTACTATGCAGTAATCCCCACATCTAAATATGTTAATTAGTATCTACTTGCTGAACTATCCTTCCAATTCAGATGCAAGCTGAATTTACAAACTACTATGCATTATCTCATCATAAAGATATTTTACTTATTGTCTACTTGAACCCACAAAGATAATTGAAGCAATTCCTCTTTGCAGCTTTTAGCACAAACTGTAAACATGTGCAAGAAAAAAGTGGTAACTAGAGAGTGAACAACTGGACTGCATTTTTCTGACAGTTCTTCTCATCACTTAATGACCAAACAGATATCATTCTTAATCTAAGCAGTCCTTAAACTACTGCGGTGAGCCCCTCACCCTACGCTCATTCTTTTTCATGCAGCAACCTCCTGAAGAATGTCCACATCAAGCCACACTAAGAAACCACCCATCACTCCAATGGCAAGCCCTTAACCCCACCTAAATAGCATCTGAACATCCATTTAAATATGGCACAACCTGAGCTCCCAGCGTCGTCGTCATCCCCTCCCTACTGATGCTGACACTGGATCCTGAGGACACCAACATGAGAGCTCGCTCACTGCTGCATTGCATCATCAAGCCCCCACAAACCCCGACCACCACGCACGTGTGGCTGATGCTTGACCTCGGAAAGGGAAAAGTATGGAGCTCTTAATAGACTAAAACTTGCTGGTTTGGTCGAGATCCAGAGGGAGGCGGGAAGGGATTTGCGAATCATACGTTGCGCTCGGATGCGGATGCGGTTGCGGTTGGGATCCTTCTCGGCGGCGGCGATGGTGGATCCGATCCAACATGAGACCCCGCAGCTAGGCTATGAAGTGTGATCTGCGGGCTAGTTGAGCTCGGGGGAAGGGGAGGTGCTGCTTGAGCTTGGAGGCGGAGACGGAGGCGGACGAGGAGAGAGGCCGGATTTTGGGGAGAGTTCGCCGGTGGCCTCGCGCATGCGGCGGGTCGTTGGGCTCCCGGTGGTGTTGCTCTCTTTTGGGGAAAAAATATCCAGAATTTCAGAAAATAATACTCGGTTTAACACCAGAAAAATAGCAGGATATATATACTTCCATTTTTATTTACTTATCAACGCTGACCATTATTATTACTGTTTTAATTTGACCATAAATAACTCTTAAATGGTTATATAATATTGAATAAAAGTTGTTTAGTTGTATTTAAATGCAACCTCGTATGTACTTGGACAATATCATATGTTTTCGAGTATTTATAAATTTATTATTTTAAAAAGTTGTAAAAATTTAAAAATAAATAGTGTATAGTGACAAGTAATTCTTGTACACTGTTTAAGGATTTGCTTGTGTTATAGCTGGGTATCTCTTTTCAGGTTTCAATGCCATTTGTATCTATCAGTTTTTGGACATCTCTTTATATCATTTATCATTTATGTAATTAATTACTCTCCCGTTCCATAATATTATAACCTAAAATCGAATTTAGTATTTTATAATATAATGAATCTTTATTCTATAAAATGTCAAATCTAATCCTAGATTATAATATTATAGAACGGAGGGAGTAGTACATAAGATTGTTTCTCCCTATAGATTATAACCGGTTTCATAAGTATACCATCAAGACAAATCATACAGTGGTTTCTTTTCGGAACTTAATCTAAGTATCTAACCCCGCTTGGACTATGTTAATAATAAATAGCCTTAGAAATTTTCTCTAATAAAAATGAAACAGTACACAGCAAACTGAACTCGTAGCCATAGAGATTTTTTTCTAGAAATAATGAAGCAAGTAGTTGCTTAACTAAGACAAAAGGGACATTAGATAGCTACCTTTCCCGCCAAAATGCAACGGACACTAGATCCGATTTGCATCTAATTTAAATCAGGTTGTCATAGTTAACCACCGGTAGAGCAAAGCAATAAAATATATGCAAACAATGCCATGCTCAGTCGCAACGAGTTCTTCCGTGCGATGCAAAAGTTCAGACAGAGATCAGACAAAAAAGAAAGGGGGAGCACAACTGCATGAAGGGGGCCTACAAATTACAATAAGACTCCATTAGTTAACATCGATAATTGTCTCTATCAGAATTTCGATGATGTCGATGGAAAAGATACCAAGCGAAAGTTCTTCCATGCTATGGAGGGTCATATCAATGCCTCTATCACTTTCATACGAGAGTTATAAAGTGTGATTGTGTCAGAACTTACATGTCAATGATAAAATTATCGTACAGTTAACTATAGATGAATATTTTTATTGGTCTCAATGTAAAGTAATAAATTGGTGAGTAATATTTTTTTAAAAAAATGCCAATGACTTTTGGCTCGCTGAAAAAAATGAACATCCCTGTAAAAGCCATGCGAGTGTTGCATCTAATGAGGTGCAATAATGTTTGATAAACTTGCTCTATAATTTCACAGAGGAAAATGATGGATTAAAGAGTTGCTCTCTCCATTGGAAACTGCATATCATTTTGACATTGTGCACAGTAAACACATAAGACCTACATATCTAGGCCTACCTTCAAGTTGGAACAAAAAATTGGCAAAGAGCTATATAATTGAAGCAAACCTCTCTCTTAAACTAGTATTTGGTGGAGTTAATGTTAGACAAACACACAATTTTTTTTAGCCTATTTGGAGGTGATTTAGGTGAAGCTTTTTTTGTTTTTGTTTTTTTGTTGGATCGAGGCAAGAATGGAGAAAGTATTGACTGTTAAAATGGTGACATGGACAAAGGAGTTAAATGAAATAATTTATTGGATTAGAGATCTACTTGACATGAGATGGTGAGAGTTGGAGGTCTTATAATATCTCCAACGCCTTCTCTAAACGGAAATGCTACTAAAGATTTCAGTTATATATCCTTTCAATCTTTAGCAGCTTTTCCTAAAAAACATTCCTTATATCTCAAAATACTCAAAATACTCTATTAGTTTATTTGTATCCAATAGAAAAAAAGATAAAATTTTCAAATGGCTAAAATTCAAACGTCAAAAATTCAAAAGGCTGTTATTCAAACGGCTCAAATAAATCTTATTAACACATCAAATAGGGTATATCGTGATTGTTTCTAACTTCCTATCATCAGAACAACAAGAAACTAAATTCGAACCACCTATACAAATTATTTATTCAAAAAATTCCATTAAATCTAGTTATTTGGGTGGAAACATTGTGAACCGAATAAAAGAGACGAAGGAGGCTGAATAGAGAACATCTACGCTTTCCTATATTTGGGCATTGGGGAATGGGAGGAGGAGGATAGGGAAGGAGATATGAAAGTTGGATGGAAGTTTTGTGCTATATTATTTACTTCTAGCTATAGTGAATAGGATTGGAAAGCCCCGAGAATATGTAATGTGCTGATAATGGCGAATGGGTTAATTTGAGGGTAGAAGTGACCGTACTTGTGTTATCATGGGAGATACTAATAGTTGACGAAAACAAGACAAATAGCATTGCTATTGGAGTTACACGATTACTGCGACTCAATTTACAAGAGTGGACATCACTTGACAAGGATTATTTAATGATTTATTTAAAAAGTGATTTCGATTATTTACTATTTTGATCATAGACTATAATCATAAACTTATATGGTCTAACATACCATCTACATAAGTGATTTGTAGTAATAAATAATCAAATAGCCTAAATTTTTTAATATCAAATTCTTAAATCTTCCTTTGCCACAGTAAACACAAGTCTTGACATCTTTACTTCTACGAACCCGTTAGTGCGCACGAAAGGTCTTAAATTTACGTGGATGCGCCAAACCATCAAAAGTTGAACCACCAGTGCAATGACATGCGGACAAGAACCTACTGGACAGGGCAGAGATAGAGATATGGCTGCTGGGGATTGAGTGTCGTCACTGGCTTTTGATTATTATGAAAATTATTATTAAATTACATAGATATCTTTAATTTTTTTAAATAAATAATTAAAAAAAATAGTTGGATATTTTTTTACTCCGCTCCTGTAAGTGGACAACAACATAGCTAAAATTTAATAATGTCTAGAACGTAGAACTAAGTTAACTGATATTGGATTTCTTTAAAAATTTGTATAATATTTCATTAAAAAATAATAAAGTTTTTGAAGTTAGATTTGTAGCTCAAGCTTTTGTCTTCATCACTGTTAATGGATATACAGTAGTTTCATATTCAATGGACATATGCTTAGAGTAAAGTCTCAAGGCTGCAAGCACGTACCTTGACCTGACCTCAAAATTAAATCAATCTCATTTCTTTCATAGAGGAAGCTTGCCAAAGTGCTTGTAAATCAGTACCTTAGGAAGTTCAGATATTATAGATAGACACGAGAAAAACTATTCAATTGGGAGAATAAACACATGATATCTCGTAGCCCAGTGGATACAATGACTACGTAGTAAAATGGACCGATACATATATTATAATTACAATAAACATGTAATATAAGAAAATGAGCTGATATATATTATCATTACACCAAATAAAGGTGTTCAAATGGATCAGATCAAGTTATACTAATCCAAATACAGTAATATTATAACACGTTCAATATAATATAGACTATAAGATAATATGTCATATAGCGCTTTGTCGATCTAACATACTAGTAGAAAGTCATGCTTAGGCTATAACCACAATATAATAAAATGTGGCAAACAAAATTTTCCTATATGTTTTTTAGATTTTTTTAATATATTTTCCTCTCTTTCCTACTGACACTCTTTTCACTGCTGTTTTTTCTTTTCTAGTGACACTCTTTTCACTGCTGCTTTTTTTTTAAAAAAAGATTACGGTTCCTCCCGACATCGGACGGCGGAGAATAACCGCCGCGCCTGCCTCCTGATCGTCCTCCTCCGTGTGACTGGCCATCGGTAGAACTCGGGGCCTCGCGGTGGTCGCTCACGGCGCCGCCGGGAGAAAGAGGGGGGAAGGAATAGAAACAGCCGTTATCACCGCGAACTCGGGCGGCTGCTCCCTCCCTCCCTCCCTCCCTCCCTTGGTAGCTCACGTTTTCCACCTCGCCTCGCATAGCGCCCCTCCTTCGTCCAAATGTCACTCCTGGCAGTCCCCCGCGGCCGCATTCCGGAGCCTTCCACTGCTGGCGTTACTACTCGGGGTGGGTTACAAAAGGGGGAGAGGGGACGGGGAGCGGGGCGCGCGCCTCTGAACCCTAAATCTCCTCGGTGCGTCGGTGTGGTGGATCCGGTGCGGTGCGTGCGAGTGACGGCGGCGGGGAGGGGAGTCGACTGAGTGGGGTGACGATGGCGTCGGCAGCGTCGCTCGCGGTCGCGGCGGCGGCCGTCGCGATCGTCGCGCTGGTGGCGGTGGTGCGGGGGGCGTTGCGGCGCGCCGCGGCGCGGAGCGAGGAGGTGCGGCGCCTCGCTAGACTCGTGGCGGTGGAGGCCGAGATCGCGGAGCGTGAGGCATACTACTACGCTCGGGGACGGGGCGCGTCCGCACGCGCCGCCGACGTGGCGGAGACGCCTCTGTGGACGATGTCCGAGGTGTCTTCACCGAGGGAGGAAGAAGAGGAGGAGGAGACCGCGGTGGAGACGGTGGCGGTCCATCAGGTAGAGGCAGCAGCGGCGGCGGGGAAAGGGGTATGTGCGGTGTGCCACAGACCTACTACATTTAGGTGCAAGCGCTGCAAAGGCGTCAAATACTGGTCAGTATCTTATCATCATTCTCTTGTTCAGTTTTTTCCATGCCATTCATGTCGATTATGGTGCAGCATTGTGCAAATGGCATAAAAACAGTTTGATTTTCCAACAGATAGTTGCTATGCCACTGATGTGAATGGTTTATAAGTGTCAATACTGTGTCATTGTACCGGTGCTTTGTGTAAAAGCATGTTTTCCAAAATATTTGTTGCCTAGAACATGATAGGCTAATGGCTTACCACAAACTGCATATAGCTTTTACACTTATTTGCTCAATGCTGACAGGCTGGAAAATTAACTCTGATTACCTGCATTATCTATGATAATTATGTCATAAGCTTTTAAGATATATTGTCTATGTTCCATCAAATGATGTGTTAATGGAATAGTGTGCATAGACAGCACTTGCATTAATCACTTGCAAGAAGTATATTCTGTCATAAGGCACAGCTGCACATTTGTGCTAAACAGTGGTAGCATCTCTGGAGACGTGGGATTGTGAGGAAGATGAGCCAGAAATAGGAGTAAATCCTAAATTATGACAGTTTGCAGTGCTTCTAGGAATTTGAAGTATCCATTCATGTGTATACCAATGTTTTGATGAGAACTGATGATCACATCAATTCTTTTGTAGTTCTAACTGACAATATTTAGTTTTTAGGAACAAGCAACACTTTGCCATGAATTACAGTGATAATATGTATGGAGTGTATTTAAATACCAGATAAGCTATAGTTTCCTCTGTATGAGGATATTTTTGTTTGATTCTGAGTTAGTGTAGCCAATTAAAATTGTTGTATAATCAACTTAGACGCAATGAATTTGGAGCATAGGTGCTGCTTTCAGAGATACCCTATGTTCAGACAGTTATATGCCTTGTTCATATTAGGCAAATAAATATTCTAAAAATGATTGGCCATCTACATATTATGCACAATTGTACATCCTTGAAATGTGTCACATATTTTCATATTTCCTTTGAAGGTATTTCCAGGTGTTCAGCTACAAATGAAACTTGAAAAGCTGTCTTAAGAAATTGAAATCCCCATGGAAATAATGCTTGTAAAAATTGCAGATTATAACAAGATATCCAGACATGATATCACCAGTTCCTGTTTTACTCCATATCAAGGCTTAGGTCTTTTGTTCCAATAATGCCATGCTTCCCCTTATATGATTCCATGCTACCAGTTTTGGTCTGTATTTATTGGTCAATATAGCAGAAATCTTAGATACAATTTTTTATCCATTACTCTGCACGATATATTGTATGGTATGAATCGTAAGATCCATAGTAATATATATGCTGTCTATTCTATAAAGTATGTTCGACTTCGGTAATTCCCTTTTGTTGGTTGCAGCGCCCTCAAGTGCCAGATATTTCATTGGAGACAAGGCCATAAAGATGAATGCCATCCACCAAGCATTGGTGCTAGGCCAGTCAATACAATAGTAGTTTCTAGTGTTAAAAAGGGTGTTGAATGGGACAGTTCATATGAACAAAGTTCTGTGTCTGGCGTAGAACAAGTGGTTGAAGCCAATGAGTTAGTTGCTGCTGTGCCTGAATCTTCCAAGGAAAATTGTGTCGCAGATAGTGTACATAATGAAAGAACGGAGATGCCCTCTGAGAAGGCATCTATCACTGCAGAGGCTTCTGAAGATGTCCATGACAACAATAGGGTTAGATCTGTTATTACTTGTAGACTTCCAACTTCTGGTAAAGCTTGCAAGGTTCAGGATGCTGCTGTCACCGAGAATTTATCTCGGGCTTCAGCAGGCAACTCCAGTCCTCAAGTTGATTGGTCTACTGGGTTGGAACCTGAACTGGAGCATTCTAACAAACAAGCTCCTGACACACACAACCTTAAAAGCCTGGGACATTTGCCATCCGTGTCAACTGTTGTTGGCACAATTTCTTCCACTTATGGCGATGCATGCTTTGTAGCACATGATCCATTTAAAAGGGCAGATTATCTTCCTGAAATTTCTGTTAGATCAGAGAGTGAAGGTGCTATGCCAAATAATCGGTCATCGGCAAAGAATATTGCAAGGCAACAAACATCTTTGAAAGTCGCGAGGCATTATCCATCGGAATTGGTAAATAAAATTGGGCAGTTCATTTAATCGCTATCATATACTGTTACACTCATTACCTAATGATTGTCTAAAATTTTCAGACACTTTTTCCATATGAACTTTTTGTCAAGCTCTACAATTTTGACAAGGTGGAGCTGCACCCTTTTGGTCTTGTGAACCTTGGGAATAGGTAAACAATTATGAACCTGTAAAATATCACATGTGAGGAACCATACTGGACCGAACATTCATGTACTTCTAATTAGGTTTATCCTATATATGTTCATTTGGAAATTATTTATACCTATGCATATGATTACTATACTATTTTCTTAAAAAGGGCTCGCAGATTAGTTGCTTTTCTTCTTCCGTGGAGTTCAAGAGATTCGATTTATCAATGATCTTGTGTATGCCAAGCCACCTTGTCATGGCATTGTGCACTTATATTTATTCTATTTATCCTATTGTTGCGCTTCAAATAATCCAGTGTAGAAGCATTTTATTCAACAGAGTACAGACTATGTCAGTGTTGCATTAATAGAGATGAAATCAAACAGCATGCAATGATATTGTCTTGGATGGGCATACTTTCAATGGTTTCTCACCGTTCATTGCTCTGGGCACTGGCTTAGAACATATTATTTATCCATGTTATAACATACCACTGGCAACACTAGCACTGGTCTTTGCCTAAACTTCCTCTTTTGATTTCTTTTCAGTTGTTATGCAAATGCTGTTCTGCAGTGCTTGGCATTTACCCGGCCGCTTACAGCATACCTTATGGAAGGACTTCATTCAAGAAATTGTAACTTAATACTAAACCTGAATTGCATTACATACCATAGTTTTTTGTTATTAATAACAATATAGCAATACCATACTTTCTAGGTTCCAAAAAGGAGTGGTGCTTCATGTGTGAGTTTGAAAAACTCATTCTGGAGGGTAAGCAAGGAAAATCTCATTTGTCACCTACTGGAATTCTATCTCATTTGCATGACATTGGGAGTAGCTTTGGCCCTGGTAGAGAAGAAGATGCTCATGAATTTCTCAGGTGAGAATTTTATTTTGTTTCTTATATTCTTGGCTGTATTTTTATGCCGTTAATGATATATTTTGATGTCCACAATTTCGCATGAATCTCATAAAGCTCAATCAAGCCCAAAAAATCAATGGTTTGTTATTGTTGTGACAACCATTCTGAGGGGTATTTATTCAATATAGATCTGATGTTTTCCTTGTCAATGTACAATTGTTGCCTTCAAAAAGGGAAACTCGTTGCAATACTCACGGTTGACCATTGAAAATTATTGATTTGCAGGCATTCAGTCCCAAACGTCCCTTGTATCTATCTGTTTTCATAGAAAACATCCTGTTTTAATTTAGTCAGATGATCTGATCTTCTGAGCATTATTAGATTTTTCTGCACTGCACTGAGTTATAAGTTTTGACAGGTATGCGATTGATACTATGCAATCTGCTAGCATGAAGGAAGCCAAGAAAAATGGTGTCTGTGGGCTGCCTGAAGAAACAACTTTGATGCAGTTAATATTTGGGGGTTATCTACGATCAAAGGTTTTGTTCATGAAACACTAAGTCTTTTCCATGTTGATATCTATGAAACTTTATTGCCTGCATATCATATCTGGTGAAATTGCATCTTGTTTTCTTTTCAACTGTTTCTTCTTTTTCATAGATAAGATGCACGAAATGTCAATTCAGTTCAGAACAATGTGAACGTATTTTGGATCTTACTGTTGAAATAGATGGGGATATCAGTACCCTTGAGGAAGCACTTCATCGGTTTACCTCTACAGAAGTTTTAGATGGTGATAATAGATACCATTGCAGCAGGTTGGTTCAGTTCTGTACTTCTGTTCCACTGTTTAAATGTGCTCATGACCTAGTTGCTTACATTTATCATCTTGTGATCAATGAAACATTAGGTAAACTTTGGCAACTGATTTTAAAACAAAGTATTAGTACTTCTAGCACTTTTAGTTACTTGACTTAAGTCACTGTAGGAGTTGAGGTTGATGATTGTTTTATACAATAAAATTGAATCCTATGTGAGAAACCAATGCATACCTTGTGGACTAAGACTAATCCTATTGACTTGATGGTACCTGGCATGACCTCTGTTTTTGCTTCTGAACCTGATATGCCCCCAAACTATTTATTGTTGGCAGATGCAAGTCATATGAACGTGCCAAAAAGAAGTTAACAATATCAGAAGCACCAAACATCCTGACTATTGCATTGAAAAGATATCAGGTACCGTTAAAACTCATAGGTTATTTGCTTCACTTCAAGGTTGAATGTGCAATCAAGAAATTTAGTCAAATTATTGGTTGATATTTTCATGTGTTTGGTTAGGATAAAGTTTATTGAGCTTTTTAGTTTTTTATGTTCCTATGACTTTTTCCCGTATTTGGACAGTCTGGTAATTTTGGCAAGATTAACAAGGCCATCAAGTTCCCAGAGTACTTGAATTTGTTTAACTACATGAGTACAAAAGAAGATTATGCCCCTGTGTACCAGCTCTATGCTGTGGTTGTCCATCATGATGTTATGAATGCAGCCTTTTCTGGCCATTATGTGTGTTATGTTAAGGACTCACAGGGGAAGTGGCACAAGATGGATGATAGCCAGGTAAGCAAAACTTTATAGATCTGCCTAGTAGGCTAGTACATTGTTTTGGGTATTTGAATATTATTTAAGCTTTTATCTATCATGAGAACCATACTTTTTTCTTGTAATCCCTATATCTATATTGATTTCAAGTAATCAATGGGCTATACCCCTTATTGGAACATTGACCACATGTGTTCATTTTTGGTAAATAGCAGCGACATACCTAGAGACATTTATTAGATCCATAAGAACAATGAGCAACTTGCCCACATAAACTGATGTGCCATGCTGATTAGCTTACCCTTCTATCTGTAGGTGAAACCTGTTTGTCTGGAAAAAGTCCTGGCAAAGTGTGCATACATGCTATTTTATGCAAGGTAATCTTGTTTTCCCTGCTCTAACCAATTATGGTATTGTTATCCAGCATATTGCAGCCTTTTTGTGTCTATCCTAAATTCTGTCATATTAATTAAAAATACCAGGTGTTCACCACGGGCACCAAACTCTGTAAGGAAAATGATGCTTGCTCAAAACCTATCGCGCATAAAGAAAGCCAAGCAGATGGTTCCAGGACCAACATCTGTGGAAGGAGGCAGTTACTTGAGCAGGCACCAACAAGGTGGGCAATTGTGTAAAGATCATATAGTTTATGACCTCACCTACACATTGGATACATTCGGTGGCTCATCATATACTGTAGTGGAGTCCACGAGTCCAAGCGACAGCTCCTTGCTGTTCAGCAACTCTGATTCAGGGTCAACCAACACTTTCAGTAGTGATAGTACTGACAGCACAAGGAACTCGACCAGCATGGAGGAGTATGGCTACATATTTGGAAGCATGGATCAAATGTACCCAGTAGCCACAGTGGTTATACCTGAGGAACATGAACTTAGCTATTCGCGGCAGAGATCTAGCTCGAAACCCAGCTCTTCAAGTCAATATGTGGATCAAGCAGGTGAGTTTGAGATGCTGCACCAGCACAAGCGTCAGGCAAGCAGAGGGGGCTGGGATGAGGGTGACGGGTGGCCATTCTTCTATTCCGACCAAGGTAAACATCACGGTAGTAGGGTAGTAGTAGTAGTAGTGGCAGCAACACCAGCGGTAGTGGTAGTAGTAGTAGTAATAGGAAGTTAACAGAGCAGCGTAGGAAAATTGGGGAGGTTGACCATGGTCCTGGAGAGGGCCGTGGCAGCGTTTTACTTAGAATGCCAGCTAGGGAGAGGATGGCCCAAGCATTTTATTGATACAGGGGCTTGGGTAGTTGGGTTTTGCAGATTAATAATTCATCATGTATAATAAGTACACTATTTCAATTATAAAAAGGCAGTCCATAAAAAAGAAGGGGCGTCCATCCTTGCATCGTGAATTCGTGATGATTCCTTGGGTGGATTAATGGGGTTAGCATTTAGTACATATACTCTCATTGGGTAAGGGCAAGGTGGGGGGGCGGTAAAGAGGTGGGATAATTTTCTGTAAGGTTCAGAGCATGCTGAAAGCCATCCAACTATATTTTTTCTTAAAAGCTTTTGGAAGCACAAGTCTTGCACAATGGAGATATTTGTACCCAGATACCAATCCTCAGTTAAACTCTCCAAAAGGATGGTCGTCGGCAGTCATCACTCATCAGGACTTTCATGAAGTTAGGCCCCCATAAGATGTTCGCAGGCTGTGAAGTTGTTTGATCTGAACTTTTGCGGCCTGTTCAGCCCGTACTGAACCAGGCCGTAAAACTACTAACTGGGCCTAAAGCTAACGAAAGCATTTTTCGTAGGTTTTCAAATTTTCGTCTTTGAGTTACGGTCTTGCTTTAGGGGTGGCACTTGGATCCCTAATTTATTTTAAAAAACAAATTTCTCCACATTTTTATGATCTCTTATTTAAGTATTTCCACAAGAAATTCCTTTCCACAATTAAGTATGAGTAGCATGCATGGTCATTTTAACTCCTATTAGTTTTGTAACCTCCTCAGTAGTTGTGCCCGCACAAAAAAGCCTTATATTTTAAAATGGAGCAAGTGGTATCTTATTTGGGTGAGTGCTGTTTTTCATGCATTCAATCCTATTAATTTGAACAGTTCTGATGTTATTTTAAGCATGACTAAGATATGAAAGGTCTACCTCCATTATTGCTAAATACTAGTTGTAGTTAAGCTTTTAGAATTTTGATTATTTACACATTTTTTATCATCATGTACATAAAGGGTCTGTTTAGAGAATTTCAGATTCTGAGAAGCAGCAGCTAAGTATTTAGTTAGTGAGAATTTGAAAAAAATTGGTGTTTTTTAACTTTCGAATTCTATTTCATTTTTATATTTTTGTAGCTATTAATATAAGTTTCACAATATGAGTCGAAAATCTGGACGGATTGAAAGAACTTAAATTCTGAAAGTCTGAAAGTAGTTACGGCTGTCAGGTGCAACTCTAAATAGGTCCATAGCCCTGGAAGTAGCTAGATTGCAGTACATATGTCGATCATGTCTTATGGTCAGCCATCAACAATTATTTACGCTCTTTGTAAAGCCTCAATTGCTATTGTAGTGCAATGTTGTTTACACTTGTATTGAAAAAATGCTAATTATATTGTGTCCAATATTTTGCAGATGTCATGTCTGGATGTTGGGACATATCATAAGATGCTCATTTTCAGTAGCATATAAATGAAGTCGTAATATCTTCAAGTTGGAAGGCATTGTTCATCTTCGTCCAACACCGCTAACTTAATGAGAAAAAAACTTCAGCAGGAGATAGTGCTATAGTCAACTAATAATAATGACATATGTACACCAAGGATTAGATATGATAGTGAAAACTAACAATAATCTGCATGGCAATTATAAAACCACCAAATGCAAGCTCCCTTGTGTGTTTTGTGTGGTGTGTACGTGCGTTAGTGTTATGTGTGTATTGTGTATATTTGTTTTAATACTAGTGTGCTATTTGTGTGTTGTGTATGTGCGATGGTGTTATGTATATTTTATGTGCATTTATTTTAGTGCTAGTGTACTATTTGTGTCTTATGTATGTGTGATAGTGTTATGTGTATTTTGTGTGCATCTGTTTTAGTGCTAGTGTGTTGTTTGTGTTGTATATATGCGATAGTGTTATGTATGTTTTGTGTGCATTTATTTTAGTGCTAGTGTGCTATTTGTGTGTTGTGTATGTGCGATAGTGTTATGTGTGTTTTGTGTGCATCTGTTTTAGTGCTAGCGTTCTATTTGTGTGTTGTGTATGTGCGATAGTGTTATGTGTGTTTTGTGTGTATTTGTTTCAGTGCTAGTTTGTTATTTGTGTGTTGTATATGTGCGATAGTGTTATATGTGTTTTGTGTGTATCTGTTTTAGTGCTAGTGTCATTGTGTGATTATGTGTGTTGTGTGGTTTGTGTGTTGTGTACATGGTTTCCTACATCTCACTATATCTCCTATCATTTTTTTTACAAAAATATCTCAAGACTCTACTCTAACCACCTCTGAGTCTCACTCACTATTCCTATATGTCTCTCTATTATTCTCCTTCTCCTCTAATATAGGAAAATAAACTCATTTTCTATCATTTTTATTTCTCTTTTTATTAACAAAATGGAGATGGTCAAGAGATACATAACCAAATATAAGAAACTCGATGAGTGAGAAGAGATATAGAGAATATAAGGAGTCTTTCTGGTAGCGTTTAGTTTGAGGTTAAGGTTAGATAAGATGACCTCATTTAGGTATTGGGTGAATGAGATGATACAATTTTTTATTTGGTTGATTGGATGAGATAATATAATTTTTTGTTTGGTAGGATAGATAAGAGTAGATAAGATTGTGTAGTTTTTTTAGTTAGATGGATATGAATAATCCTCATGCTAGCTCTACCATACATGCACACCTTAAGTTTCTTCCATTCAAGAAGACGCCCTGACGTCGTCACTACCTAGTGGGATCATCACCATAGTCGTCGCTATAGCTAGCGTCGTCGTACATGTGACATGCCGTTTGCCACCCCTAAGATGCAAGGAGAGTGGAGGTGGAGAAAATGCGATAATAATTTGGGATTTAGTGTGAGAATAAAGAAGAAATTGTCGATGGGGAACACATGAGGAGATTATTGTCAGAGTAAAGAGATGCTAGAGGTTACCATGGGCTAAGATAGAACAATAGCCAACAGTGGGGAGACGGTGGCGAGCGTAACATAACCATTGGGGTGAGTGACACGATGCACATCCCATCATGTGAATGGGCTCATCTGATCAATTTTTTTATTAGACTATCTAATATTTTAAAAAATATTCTCTCAAAATAAATGATTTCGTTTAGCTTCCGGTGACACAATACACTATCCAGCGAATCAAAAGCTCGATATATGTGTGTTAGGAGTGTGCGTATACATGTGACACACCAAGACCGGCCTGTTCAGGTCAACACCTTCAAACGCAGTGCCCTGTGCCCCTGTGTCCGCATGCGCCAGCAGCGCACACGCTAAAGTTTACCCGTGTTTGCATAAATGGCTTAATAATAAGTCGGCCTCCCTGTCCATGCGAAGCGAGCCGAGGCTACACGCGAGGCCTACGGCGAGGATAGGCCTGCATGGGCACAGAGATGCAGACGTGATAGGCCGGTGTGGGGGCACGGGCATGCATGCAGCAGCCAGCCATTTTTTTATTGTGGGGATACCAACGTGCTACGCCAGCAGGCAAGGCAAGGCGGGAAGCCAGAAGCCCAGAAATCAACCAGCAAAAGCCAGCATATCTGATCGTGTTCGTCGCCGGCGGCGTGCTGAAACTGTGCTGGCGCGCACTTATGATTCGATCAGGTTCTGACCGGGACGGCCCCTAATGTGATATGTTCAGACGTCCAGACGGGCGGCAGCCGAGGGGATGTATCGTTGTCGTGCGCGGCAGGCGAGCGAACCGGCGGCCCGGCGCCCGGCGATGATGATGATGATCTTCTTGTCCGGCTCGACCACCGTACTTACGCCTCGGGCGGAGCCATGCATGCACGCACGCCCAGCGCCATGATGCCTCCCTCGCGCCCGTGCTGCGGCATCCCGCCGGCATCGCGTCGAATGCATGGGCCTGCACCCGCCTGCACCGTCGCACGGCTCGGCATAATGACGCGTCGTACCGTCGTCCGTCCATCCATGCCG
>KE373134.1:399298-415028 GCA_000418225.1 Zizania latifolia | reverse complement strand
GCTCGTACGCCTCACCCACCACCGCCGCCGTACTAATCCGAGTGAGCAAATCTCTATGCCATTACCGCATTGCCTGCATCCTGTAAGTTCAATGGCGCCTCAGCGACGACGCGCGCCTGCCTAGTTGCTAGATCTCCATTGACCTTAGCTCCTAGGGTTTATCTCTGATCATTTTCTTCGGCTTCAATTCTAGTATGGAGGAGCTAACTAGCATGGAGAAATCTTGGTTAATTTTCTTTTCAGTTGCATGCACGTCTCGGCATAGACATTGCCACTTTTGCTTTTATTATCTTCTTTCGGTAATTGCAATCTAACTAAATCTGGCATAAAAAGGTCGTTTGCACCAGTGATTTAACCTGAGAATGCTGCTCTCTTCGATGGTTTCTTAGTAGCAATCGTCACTTGCAGGGTTTACTACTAACGCCATTAATTACTCTTTTATATCCAGTTCTTTTTCTGTATTTTCTGAGAATTAGAATACTAGTATATGTATACATGCTACGGCTATCGGCTGGTCATATTATTGGAGAGGAAAACATCACACGAGTATGCCCATTCTGATATGCGTCACGGCGTCACCCTAGTCTCTACTCTCTACCGTATGGGCCTTCAACCTCTCCATCTGCAATGTTCTCTACTTTGCTTTGGTCATTTGGTGAGCTTTACTAGTGGGGGGAGTAATTTTTTTGTTCATTCGAGGAAGAAGACGCATGCTAACGGAACAGCAAATCTGCAGAGATAGATACAAGCTCGTCGTAAATCGTACGTACAGCTTCAGTTAGCATCGTGATCCGAGCTGGTAGTCACCTCCGTGGTCGTGATCGTATGTAAGTAGGTCAGGCCTGGGCTGGGTACGTAGCTACTCCGTCTGCCCCGTGATTAAGCTTGAGCTGCAGAGCGAGTGCAGACTTGCACGCAGTATGCACTGTTTGAGAAGACTTTGATGTGACAACGTTGGTGTTGGGCGTAGCTATTCATTCACTGGCCCATTGGATTTTGGAATTGGACGTATCGTTCGCACGTCGTCGCCGTGAGTTTTAAATTTACAGGGATTTTTTGGCCGTTCGTTTAGGTATATCAGCGATTGTACATAGACATAGTACGTACGCCGTGTATACCTACGAATGAGGAAATTAACTGGCATCGCCTACGCTGAAACTTGCATGGTGTTTATATGGCTAGCTCATGTAAGTACGACAAGGGTGCAACAATTAGGGTCCGACGTTTGCCATAGAAAATGAAATTATAGGGCAAACATTCTGCCGAGAGCGGTGTGTATAGCTTAATAGCTATAGAAATACATAATGCTAGAGCAGAAATGGTGTATAGCTTAATAGCTATATCTAACAGGAAATAACAATAATCAGTATTTCCATCCATCATAAGGTATACTACATCATTGTGAAATATGACTATATGAGTCATCCATGTTTTTATAGAGAAGTATACATTTATAACTTTAACTAATAATTAAGTTAAAAAATATTTAGATATAGTGTTATACATATTATATAATTAGATTGATATTTGAAGATATTTTTATATTTTGTTATTAAATGATTATATCTATTGAAAATAACATATGGACAATATTCTACGTTAAAAATCATATAAAAAACTTATCCTCTATATAATAGAGATAGTTGTTTTTAATAATATATTTGGGAGCACAAACATACATGGGTGTACACACGTAACTCATGTATGTTCTCTAGTGTCATGCACGATCTTGCGAGATGGGTATACACTTTAGTATAACATGCAAAATGGTCAAATCGGTTACTGGTACAACAATTTGCACGATGCACGCGGACGAGGACTAAAGCAATAAACGTTAGCTGGTAGGTAAATTTTAAGATATAATAAATTAACGTTTATTTTTATAGATCTAATAATCATAATTAAAAGAAGTTGATGTCTTACCTCTCTAAGATAATATCATCCTAATATGACGATCACAATAAAAAAGAGTCGATGTAGAAGGTAATAAGTTATCTTTTTTCAAACTAATGGTTGAGATTAATTCTATCTCTTACCATAAGAGATATATCATAAAAGAGCTATGGCTAATAACAGCATTTCAGTGCTACTTAAGCTCATGTGATGTTTTCATCTCCGCTTTAGCTATTAGACCATTTTGGTGCTGACTAGGACATTGTGGGCGTGAACGAGCGTCATGACATGAGAGCCACCCTGGAAGCTAGGGATGGGCCAGGTCTTTTTTCTTTATAGAAAAAACAGTTTTATTTTATTTTCCCATTGAGGTTCCTAAGTTGTTCCATGTATGAAGAATGATTGAATGAATGATGTACTTCAATGGCCAATTCCTCAACATCAGGATCTACAAATGCAAATAGATCACACATGAATAAATTCTAGGTTGGGCTGCCTTAGCCCGAATATTTTGTAAGTAAGTTGTTGCGGTGAATTGCACCCATCTTACGCATAGCATCCGTGTGCGCTGCTTCACATATGACATAAAGCATCAGCAGCAAGTTGAACAAGTCGTAAGATAAAGATGAAGAGACGAGGCTCTTGCAGGAAAGGCAAGCTTGAAGCTACCGAGCTTGCTATGCTTCCGGGGCGCTGCGCTTTAGCTTTCCACGGAGATGCAAGATACGATCGCAGTCGCAGGCCACCCCTCTAGCTAAAGTACAACCAGGCCTGAGAGCAAAAAAGCCCACGAAAGGAAAGGCAGCCATGAGAGACTGCACAGTGCACACAGCTGCCTGCACCGCAACAAAAGCCGCGCACTACCTCCTCTTGCTTCTGCTGCCTTTGGTTCTTCGGTGCCTGACGAGTAAAAACCTCCATCTCTCTCTCTCGCTCAGTCTCCAGCTTCGCGCGAGCTGTGTGTGTTGATCAGCGTTATCTTGTCTCTCTTTGGGATTCTTCTCTTTTCGTCAGACCACACCGGGCAAGCTGCTCTCCAACGCCAAGCCAAATCCAGCTTTTTTGTAGTAGCTAGCCGGAGTTAGACGGCCGTAGGCTGCTGCGAGCTGCCTGATCGAGGAGACGACGTAGTGGTGCTAGTAGCAAGTACGTACGGGCCTCTCACGCGTGCTTCCATGGGAAGTCGCAACAGTGCATTCGAAACTACGGCGGTTAATAGCTAGCGCGCCGGTACGTGCTGGTGCCGGTCAGCCGGTGCCTTGCAGAAATGTACCTGTGTGCGTACGTACAGGTACAGCTGACGAGGGACGATCGAGCACGTTCGCGCATATGAATAGATGCACACATCAGTGGCACGAGCTTAGCTAGCAAGCTGAAACAAATGGCAGAGAGATTGTTAAACGTGGCTAAAGCTTTGGCTTAGCTGGTGGGGGAGGACTGAGGAGTGGAGTACGTACGTACGTACGAACCCTACCGGCAGGCAAGAACAGCAGAGTGTGTGCTTATCTTAGAATCGCCCACGACGAGACTGTCCTAACAAATGTCACAATCCACAAATACACACAACAGGGCAGGTAGCTTATAGCTAGCAGTATGAGAGCTACTCCAGCCTCCAGGTCTCCAGCTGCATGCTCGGTGAGACGGCTAGTACTGCGAGCAACAAAGGGTCCGGCTGGCTATGCATGGGTGGATGGGTGTGTGTGGGTGGCGCAGGGCAAAGCGCAGCAGGAAGATGCCCACGCGGCGTCCGGCCTGCCTCTGCCTGCGTGCGTGCTCCGTGCTGGCGCGTCCAGGACCCCGGCCGGCTTCTGCCGCGCGCTGCCTGCATGCGACCGCGCCAGTAGCCGGCCAGGGCTATCTCAGAGTCCCAGACTATGCGTTGCGTTGCTGGGCGCTGTCTTTTTTGGCCTGGCAGGTAGGCCGCACTGGGTGTGGACGCAGGCAGGCAGAGCGGCAGGGCAAAGGCGAAAAGCAGCGGCAACTTTTGGACCGCGGCCGGGAGGGACGATGGAGAGATGCTGCTGATCAACCGAGCGCGCCGAGGGTTCATACTTCCCTGCTGCTTCTTGAGAGTGGTGTTTGTGGAGGTGTCAGGCAGCAAATAAAGCTACCTTGCATTGACAGGACGGTCACGGTACCAGCCGGCCAGTCTCTCTCTCTCACCGATCACAAGTTCACAACCCAAGTACCCAACAGCTGATGTAGTGAACTGTGAACTGCAGTTGAAGTGCCAAATGGGTCCATCGTTCTTTTCGACAAGAGGAGCCCAGCAAATAATTAAAAGCGTTCACGCCGAGTTTGGGCTGAACGGCACCATGGTTTGCTACTGAAGCTAGATCCATGTCCTCTCGGAGGGAAGAACAAAAGAGCATTCAATTGGGCTAGGCCCAATTGTTTCAGAGGCAACTCCAGCGTGGGAATTAGGAGTTCAGGTCTGCTCCTTCAGAGTTCAGACTCCAGTTGATTGATAGCTCCCGAATTCTTGAATCGTAACTTGAATTGAACTGTCTCAGCGATTTCGCTCAGGAAGTTCCTGCTAGAAAGCAACTGAACGAAAAACGGGAAATAATGAGACGTCTTCACTCTTCACCCCGATTCACTGGATGAGGAGAAGATTTTATCCATATCTCCTCACTGGGAAATTTTTTCTAGTCCTACTCTATAATAGAGAAAATCCCTATCAAGAATCTATTCCCATTTTCTAATAAAGAAAACGATACCTAGAATCCAGAAACGGGCATGTTGTCATCCACGGCCACGGGGAATAGATGCTCCCCCGACATCCTGTACCACAAGCCACCCAGCCAGATCCTCCGTCCCCGCTGGAAATGCCGCGACGCGGGCCGCATCCACCACGTAGAAAATCACCGGACCCCTTCGCGCCCCGCGGGGCTCCCACCCCTCCCGGTTTCTCGGCGCGCGAACCAATCACCGCGGGCCAGCTCGGCCCCGCACGTCGCCGACAGCGAGGCCGACGCCCAGCAGCTTGGAGAGCGCGGGCGCCCGTGTCACGTGGCCTCCTCCCGGCCGCAGAGCCCCCGCGCGCACGTTGCCCCCACCGAATTTCGCCGGGTGCCAGCGTGCGGCCGCGGCCGCGAGCACGCGGGAGTCCGCACCGCACAGCGAGTCGCTCGACGTCGTCGTCGTCGAGCGGCATACGCATCGCGGGCGTGTGGCTGCCCCGGAAGAAAGCCACCACAACTCACGCGTGTGGTGGTGCAGTTACGTGTCAAAGTGGGAAGGGCCAACTGTGCGAGCGAGGATAATTCATGTGACTCACCATCCTCTATCTGTACGGGACTCTTTCGGGAGTTGAGATACAGTTGCTCAGTTGCTCTTGCTCTCTCTCGCCATCCGATGGCCGGCCCCACGCAGCCAACGCCAAAAAAACCTGTTTCCTTTTCGTTTCGTTTTCGATTCCATCTTGTACAGCTCCATCCCACGCGTCGAACCGTTCTACTACTTGCTGGTGTTTTTTTCCTTCCTATTGGCTGCTACTTGGCTAGCTCTTGCTGCCTGGGAGGCTACTAGGCCATTTCTTGCTGGAGATCGCGGTGTTCTATGATCCCTTGGCCCTTGGGATCAGCAGCTCGGCGGTTGGCTGCCGCCGCAAGTGCGTCCTCAGCTCTGGTCGCTCGCTCGCCGCCACCGGCGAGGCCACCACAGCCATGTCCGCCTGAAGACAGAGCAGCGCTCCAGCACTTACGGCGCGCCGCCGAACCGGAGGCCGTCCCGGCCGGCGAACAACCGCCGTCCCGTCGTCCAATTCACCGGTGAGCTAGCACACTACGCCCTTCAGCTCAGAGAGACATCTAACTATCTAAGCTTCGCGTGCCTCGTGCTAGTATGTTCGCGCCTCCTCTTCACTGCTGTAATGCTATAATTGTGCAAATTTTTTGCTTGAAGCTGCAGTGAAAGTGTGAAACGCAACTTGATCGGTCCCAGCTTAGAATTTACCACTCTTGTCGATGGATTGCCAGTTTGCCACGCAAGTACGCGATTTGATAAGGCATGGCCATGCTTGCGCCATTGGGCCCCTGCAACAGCAAGGACTGGAGGTCCGACGGGCCCACGGAAACTACTCCAACTATCGAGGAATCCAAAGGTCAGGATCCTCCCACCGCATCCAATCGGACGGACGAGACGTCACGCCCACGCGGACCTCGACGCGGCCGCTCCCGATGAAGCATCGAAGTTTCCGCCCCCACTCGCTTAAAATACCCTAAATTTATTGTCTTTTTCTGAAAAGAAAATCGCCGCCTCGTCCTCGGTTTCTCCGCGCATCGCCGTCGCCGTCGTCTCCCCCTTGTGCCCACTGGCCCCCTAAATTCCCCCGGCCATTGCCGCGCGAAGCTTTCCCTCCCCAAATGCCCGAGACCCGGATCACGTGCGCAACCACCGGAACATCCTCACATGGCTCCTAGTCTCCTCCGGGCAGCCTCCCCTTGCCTCCACCTCGCGTCCTCCCGCGCCGACGCGGCCGCGGACTCCGGCCGGAGCCGCTTCACCGTGACGGTGAGCTCGCAAACTGCCCATTTCTTGGGCTCTGCTGTTTTTGTGGTTCCTTTATTGATTTGTGACTTCTGTGGGGTGCGTCAGATCGGTGGTTCGAGGCCGCTCACCGTTTCCCTGCGTGTGGGAGGATCTAGCCGGTAAGCCCAGTCGATCCACCCATAAATTTTATAGCTTTTCCTTGAGTTTGCGATGAGTGATTGGGCCGTGAAACTATCCATCTTAGTCATTCGATCGGTTTTGGTCCTTTTGTGGAGTCACGAACTACCAGAGGCCTCCTCCGAATCTCTGATCTGGTGCGCAAATTAGATATTCGAATTATTGTCTGGACTAATTGGGTGGATCTGTTAGTTACTTTTGTTTGCTCTGCGTGCTTGGTTTGTGTATTTACTATTTTTTATTAATCTAACCGCTTTGTCAGTGCCGGTGGCTCAATGTTGACGACTGGACACTTCCTGTTACTTGGGTGTGTGATGTTGTGGTCGAGGGAAGAAGATCCAAGTTTTGGGAATTGTATATCTCTATGTATAACTGAGTAAAATAAGATATAGTTCAGTAATTGGAACACCATTCCACTTTTTCGATGCATCTGTGGCACTTGGAATTTGGGTTGGTTTTTGCTCTGCCTCTGATGCAGTGATGCACTGTACTTGGATACTGAAGTAAATGGATGGGTTCGAGCCCTACTTTGTCATAGTACAAGTGACCCACTATGAATTGGGTTTCCAGTTAAAAACTTGTACTGCTTCTAAATTGGGAGAGTTAGATGAGATCTTATTGTCCACTTTAGCCCTTTTTGTATGTTGTAACTTGTAACTACTAATCATGGAAAAAATTGTATCACTTATGACTTAATTATGTGTAGTATTATTAGCGAAATATGTTTTGATGTCAAGTAATTCTTAATCAGTTGGTGGATTGCTAATTGGCTAACTGCAATGCAAAATGAAATGCTAGCAATGCAGTAGGTCACTAGGCCTTTAACACCCTTTCATCAACCTATCAATGTTTTTTCATATTTTGTGCTTTGCATAAGTTAAACTGGGATCATATGCTAACTTACCCGCCTGGTTTCTAACTTCATGGTGTCCCTTTATCTATTTTTTCTGAAGAACAAATGATGAATACACTGTTGCTGTGTTATAATGTGTGCCAGCAAATAAATTTCTCATCTTTGTTTCAAAAAATACATTTCTCATCTGTAGGAGGGAACTTCCGTGTACTACAATGGCCTCGAGAGACCATTCTGGCCTGACTCGACAGCTCTTAGATTTTCAACATGGTAAAGTAGAAGAGATAGATGTAGATCATGATCCATTCAAGGAGTTGAAATCAAGGTTCATGGACTTCAAACAGCGCAACTGTGTGTAAGTGGATCATACAGTGTTGATTGATTATTTATCTTAAACTATCTAAAATTATTTGTTTTACTGAGATTGTTGTGTTTGACTGTTAACAGAGAAAATTTTTCTAATTATCAAAATCTTGCTGAGCAGCAAACACCAAAGGTGAATGACTATGATGTTATTGCAAATTTATTTAATATTTGCATTACTGAATTTTTTGGGATTGCTTTTGACTTCCCTTTTCCTTTGTGCAGTTTATGGTGGTTGCTTGTGCTGATTCTAGGGTCTGTCCTTCGAGTGTTTTGGGGTTTCAGCCTGGGGAAGCATTTACTGTCCGTAATGTGGCAAATTTAGTACCACCATATCAGGTAATTTAAATTTAGCAAAATTGTTAGTTTCAACTGAATTATTAAAGTAAACGTAACTTTTATTGGGCAAGTTCTGATAGTAAGCAATGCTATTATGTCAGCATGGGGCTTCAGAGACTAGTGCTGCACTGGAGTTCGCTGTCAACACACTACTGGCAAGAATATTTTTCGATATAGTTTTGGAGATATATATTTGAATTTTTCTATTTCTAATTTTCAACTTTTAGACATAAGCTTATGCAGAGGCTACTGAACCACAATTGAGACAATTGCTCTCCTTTCTTCAGGTAGAAAATGTATTAGTGGTAGGTCACAGCCGTTGTGGTGGTATCCAAGCACTAATGAGTATGAAAAGCAAGCAAGATGATTCAGAATCTAGGTAATAGTTCTTCTGATTTCATTCCATATTATATTTTTTACTTGGACATCATGCATGCATGTTTTGTTTGTTCTTGAACAGAAGCTTTATTAGAGATTGGGTTTCAATTGGGAAGAGTGCAAGGTTAAGTACAGAAGCAGCAGCTGGAAATTTGAATTTCGAATTGCAGTGCAGACACTGTGAAAAGGTGATTTCATTTTTTTTTCAGGGTGATGCATAGTTGTTACATCCTCCTTTCTCTTTTACTTTACTCTGTAATCCATGTCAACCTTTTAAAGTTTGATCACTATTATGTTTGAAACTATTTAGATTTTTTATGAAAATTGCATCATTAGATTTCTTGTTAGAAATATTTTCGTAATATTATATTTCCATTATTATATATTAATATAAAGTTATTAGAGGAAATGGTCAAAGTCATACCTCAAAAACTGTGTAAACAAAAGCCGTCATGTAAAAAACAATGGAGATAGTAGTAGCCTTAAATTTTCAGAAAAATATGCACCAGAGTAGTATACTCCTACACAATTAGTTGCTTTGCTGATCTTTACAAATTCTAAGCCATCTGAGATGTTAAGGGTTAAACACTTTATTGATCACAGGCTTCTTTCGTTGTTTAATTTGGTTCTATTCAAGTTCCAGGAATAGATTCAGCGTACCATTATTGCTCTACAGAGCAAACAATTTTCAATATATGCCAAGTACCACCCGGTTCCTATCAGTCTGACATGAAAAAAATATTTCATTGCAGGAATCAATTAATAGCTCATTGTTGAACTTGTTAACATACCCTTGGATAGAGAAAAGGGTGAATGAAGGAAGTTTGAGCCTTCATGGGGGCTACTACAACTTTATTGATTGCACATTTGAGAAGTGGACATTAGTATACCGCCAAGGGTTGGAAGGTGGAAGCAAGTATGCCATAAAGAATAGGTCTACCTGGTCTTGATTAATGAAGAGGCCTTGTTTACTTGGGTAAATTTCATTCTGCCCCCTGCAGTTTAGCATGGTTTTGCTTTGCCACTGTGCTGTCCATTTTCATTGCACCTTGCTCCATTGTGGTATTGACATTGCAGAAATGAGTCCCTGTATCAAGTAACTGTTATGGTGTTGTTGGCACCATCCATTATCATGACACTAGACAATTATCATACCATACTTGGTCATGTTTTATTGTTGTCAGCTTCACAGTAACAGTTATTTGATACAGTGACTCAACTGCGGTTGAGCAAAACCACGATGGAGTGAAGTGCAGCAGAAATGGACAATATGGTAGCAAACTGAAAGTCTGTCAAACTGCCGGGGACAGAGTGGATTTTGTCCAAATATCCGTGTATTGTTTTCTGCTAAATCATCAGATAATCTAATAAGCTGCAAACTTGTCGTCATTAGAAAAACGTACAATCTTGCCGCATTGGCAGATTACTGTGTTGTCATTGTACCATTTGGTGTGTAATTACAACAGTAAGATACAACTTTGTAACCTTGTGTGCTATCAATTTAATAATTCGCAATATTTGTCGAACTCAACAAACTGACGGCAAAGTTGAATATTTACTGATATTTTGTCTTAGCTGCTACAACAGAAATATTTTGGCTTGTTTGGAGGCTCGAGTGCCTTGTTCCATTAATCTGCCACCTTGATTTGGTGAGGTCTCTACTCGTTACTCTCAAGATTAATTTTGGTAGGAGTTTTGATTTCATAAGTTCTGCTTCATGACGTGGTCTGAGCAGTTTTTGTTTGCCAATCTCTACACTGATCTTGTGTCATTCAGATTGTGCAGCAACTCAGAGTAGTAGAGGGGCACGCTTTTCTCGTATCAAGGTTGATACTGGCGGTATTTTTGTACATTCATGTAGAAAAATGGTAGAAAGATTTCGGCAATCAAAATCAAATGGACGAAATCAATTGGCAATTGCGATGAACTACAGGTTAAAGCTCGAAGCAAACGTGCCAAAAAAAGGTGTTCCTTGCAGTTTCCCTCCTGTTTCTCTTGTCAGATCGCTCCTAGGGCCCTAGTGTAGTACTAGTGTTCTACCTACATTGCTACACCTTGGTGAAATGCGGCGAGTAGCGTCGCCGCTTGTAGCTCTGCACGGCAAGCAGCTCCTCCCGGCTGATGAGCACGGCGCGAAGCGCGGCCTGCAGCGCCGGCGCCGGACGGGATGCCCCGTCGTCTCCGCCCGCGATGTCGAGCTGCAGGACGCTCCGTGTCCTCCCGCCGACGGTGGCGATCTCCGCGCGGACCGCCCTCGCGCGGACCGACCGCACGGCGCGCGCCAGCTCGGACATGAGCCCCGGGCGGTCGGCGCAGCACACCCATGCACTGACGCGCCGCGTTCTCTCCCCGCCGTCCCAGCTGCACCCCTCCTCCTCCTCTTCGACGCCGACCTCGTCGCCTTCTCCCGGGACGACCCCGCCCGCCACCGCGCCGCCCGCCTCGCCGCGCAGCTCCCGCACGTACCTCACCACCTCGCCGAGCAGCGCCGCCTTGTCCATCTGTGCACCCACGCCACGCCGCCACAGCAGGTAAACATCAAATCGACGCGTTGATCTCTGCATGAGACGCTCATTGACGAGGAGGAGGAGGGATCACGCACCCGGGACGCCGACGGGAGGAGGCCGCGCAGCGTGTCGAGGTGCGCGTTGATCCGGCCCCGCCGCTTCCGCTCCGCCTCGCTGTGGCTCCTGCTCGCCCCGCTCCGCTCCGCCGCGGCCGCTGAGCACTCGCCGTCCACCCCGAGCTCCGCTTCGCCGCTCCGCACAGGCACCATCGCCGCGAAACGGCGTAGACTCCCCTCCCACCTCTGTTCAAAAACACGAGAGGCGGGAAGCCGACCGAGAGAGCGCCGAGTCTACACTGTGCTAAATAACGCGGAGACCTCGGCGCCCGCCGGCGTCGGCGCCGACACGGCTTTATTACTGCAGCGGTCGCGGTCGGATCGAGAGGAGAAAACACCCATGTGGTGCTCACTTTTTGGCGGCCTTTTACAAGCGATCAAACTGCATCTTGCCGGGGCAGAGGAAGGGAGTTGTTCTCGGCGGATGGACGGACCGGTGGATATACTGCGTTTCACGCACTTTTTGGCGCGTAATTTGCCGGTGGGGGCAGTGAAAAAGCGTCGGTGGACACAAATCACAATGCCGGCTCGGTGTTTCTCCTTTCATATATCCGATCGTGTTATGGATTGATATCCTCTAACCGGCTTCCGACCTCACATGACAGTCACAAGATTTGCACTGTTCAATGTTGGTCACAAGATTTGCACTGTTCAATGTCGATCTAACGGTGAACGTGACCACAAGACGTAGGCCAGAGCGGAGTGGGGTTGCGCGGCAGGCCAGAGCAGAGTGGGGGCAGGCAGGACGATGTCTAGCAGTCAGTGCGGCGTTCAGGACAAAGCGGTGTTCAAGACGAGTCAAGGGGAGCGAGACCGGCTAGGGCAGCGGCAACCTAGGATAGGGTGACGGCGGAAGGGCAAAGACCCAACATGTAGAGTGATGGATCATCAAACTGACGTAGAACGATATAGATCGTGACTGTCCTATGACGTTAAGGACTAAGAAACTGGACGTTAGAAGATCCCAATCCTCGTGTTATGCTATCTGATATATTGTCTTAGTACGTGGTAGCACTAGCAGCAGTAAGTGTAACCTTCGAGTAAGAGGGAACACCATTAGAAAACGGATCGGTGACATCTCTAAATGTAGAGGATGAACAGTTGCATGCATCAGTAACATCGCTGAATCGACCAATCGAAATTCGATGGATGAGATCAATCGTTACTGTAAGCTAAACTGTACAAGCAGCACATCAAATCACTGTGGCTGTAGTACTCAATCTATTGTTCCGTTTATTGATAAAACTATGACAAGTTTAAATTACTGTAAGGATGGCTCTTCTCTGTTTACAGAGCAGAGAGTGGTATCCTGGTAGCAGAGAATAAAAGTCCACACCAGGATACCACTCTCTGCTCTGGACTAGTTGTAAAATTATGTTGATAAGATATCACTGGTGATTGGTGAACAAATTATGGATGAAAGTTTTCTGTTTCTCTTTTCGGTTATAGCAGATGATCAAGCTAAGAGATGAACATGGCCATTTCCAATATTTTGGAGGTCCTATACGAGATAAAATTAGAGGCTCTTTAACCTTTCATAAATAGGTGTAAAATTTTAGCAATTGATAGTATAATTAACTAAATAAAATCTAAGGGGCCAATCCAGCAACCAAGCTGATCTGTTGATATTGATTTTCTTCGCTTGATATTTGACAACGAACAAAACAAAACCAAGCTATAACAAAGCTCACTGTTTATAAATAATGCATCATAGTAGTTAGAGAACAAATGAGGAATGCAATGGAAAATATTAAAAGAATGCATCATATATATGATTTTGATAGAAAAAGATTTCGAGAGGATTCATTGTAAATCAAAGACATTAAAGACAACTTTTTAATCCACGAAATTGAGCTCTCCTCCTCTATTACCAACGTAGTGTCGACGCTTGGAGCTACAAGATGGAAGAACAAGAAGATGCATAGATACAAAGATGAGGGGAGAGATGAGATACGTAAGAGGGTCAGAAGAAATTACTACGTATGTTTCTTGACTATCTCCTATAGTATTGGATTGATAAGCCTAGTATGCTTGATTTGATCATTTTTATATATAATATATATACATGTATACATGTTTTAAGACCTTAGGTTTCATGAGCCCTAACGATTATTCTTCTCACCCTAACTCAAGAACACCTTGGAGATGAACCATGTCCTCCCTTGCGCTCCAGCCTCCACCCCAGGTAGAGAAATTGCACTGTTACGGGGCCATACCAATGGCATTGCTTTGTATAAATCCCCAAACGGTGGTCAAAATTCATCGAGCTTTTGACGTTGTTCCCCCTAGATCCAGTAAAACGGTGACGCCACAGCCTTTTCAGTTTTCACCCCGGCAAACCAGTGAACAAAAGCAACAGACAGGAGATGACCACCCTCTTTAACCATGTCCTCCTACTTGTATGGCAATATGGCAAGCCAATTGGTACTCCCCTCTGGGTTGCAAGACTAGCAGGCCAGAAGCAAAAGCAAAGTGAAAGGCTGTGAGTAGATGCCGGTGCATAATGACCAGATGCAGGGGCAGCCACTAGCCAGGCAGGTTTTCATCCATCATTCTACTGCGAGTAGCAGTTTGTGTACTAAAGCGAGACTGGTTTTTCCCGGGGTCCGGAATCTCTGAACTAGGGGCGGCTTGGTGTCAACTCGCAGCCGACAGGCTCATTTCTGAATATCTTGTTCCAGCAGGCTAGTACTTCAATCAGTGCTATAATACAATACTGTAAGTACTTCATCCACCCTATAATACTATAACCTTAAATTTAGACAAGGTTGCTGTCTAAATTTTTTAAGTTATAATATTATGGAACGGAGAGAGCTGCTAGTTTCTCTGGAGTCTTCTTTACAAGCATTACAGAAAACCAAAAGGCTGCCTCAGTTTCACCATGAAACATTCAGGTGCAGAACATACTACTAAGTGCCAGCAGCAAGCACTGACAACAAGTTCATTATGACTGCGTCAGTGAAGTAAAGCTAGGTAAAAACTGCAGTAAGCTCGAGTTAAGGTTTCTGCACGCATTCAAAAAGACGCGCACTTTGGCCGCTGAGTTGCTATCGTCAGCACAATTTTTTTTTTACATCTGCTCTTCATCAAGAATAGTGGTGCAAAACTGCAAATGCAAACGTGTAATCCCCTGTCCACTCACCATTCTGACATCGTATTATACTATAATGTCTGCAATACAACTCCAAGGAAGCAAAAGTGCAAAACTACTATGTTATGTTCAAGTAATAGAAATAAAATTGTTTGTCTACCTAAGTCGAGATAATATATAAAGTTTATATAGATTTAAATCCTTTCGAAGAGAGTAATACCAATATTGACATGTCCGACAAAAGTAAGTCTCAAGCCCCGACTTAATAAATTGATATCTTAGTATAGGAGGCTCTCTAACCTCCCCTTATGTATCCGAGGGGACATGGTTTACAAATCTGTTAGCGTCCAGGCCTTAGCTCCTATACCTCGGTCCACGTCCGGGCGTTCATGCGTATTTAACACAGTTTACAAGCGAAGAGCCCTCTCACATCCAAAAAACCGGTCCAAGGGAGGATGACTGCTCTTCCTTATAAGCTGCTCATAGCTCCCTTCTGTGGGTGAGGATGAGGTGAGACTAAAATTACTGGCAACGCCTAATGTCCTAGGATCCTAACACCCCATCCTCCTAGATAGGCACAGCGGCTGCTAGCTCTGATACTAATTGTTACCGTCCCAGGTCTTAGCTCCCACGCCTCGATCTACGTCCGAACGTTCATGCGCATCCGACACAGCTTACAAGCGAAGAGCACTCTCACATCCCAAAAAACCAGTCCAAGAGAGGATGGAGCTGCTCATAGCCTCGTTTCGTGGGCGAGATGAGACTAAAGTTGCTGGCAACGCCCAATGACCTAAAACCCTAACAAAATCTTTATAGGTTATGTAAGATTTAATTATCTATTAGGATTATATTTCCTACCAAAAATTTAAACTATTGTCTTACAAATATTCTACGAGAAACACCATAGTTCTATATGAAATCTGCTAGTCTATGTATACCTGGGTTCCGGTCTGTGGCACTTCGCATTGCAGTCTCCATAGAGCACAACTGACAACATATTTCTGTGGATAATCATAAAATTTAACATGTAAAACCCAAAGTGTTTTCCGAACCTGAGGATTTCTCACGTAAAATCAGAATGCTAAAGTCGGACTTCCAATGGTGATATGATGCTCTAGAGAAGATATGATCATGTTGCACACTGGCTAAATCGTCACAAGTTACCAGATTTGCTAATAGTGATCCATTACATGGAAGATCAACTAAATAAACAGCAGTAATTCAGCACATCAATGAGAAAATTTGGGATGGAATGCCTTGGTATAAAGGAAAACAAGTGGTCATCCAAACCGCAATAATTCAGCACAACAATGAGAAAAATAAGGATGAAATGTCCTGGTTCAAAGGAAACAAGTGTTCATCTCAACAGCAGTGATTCAGCACAACAATGGGGACAGTAGGGATGAAATGCTTTCGTTCAAAGGAAACAAGTATTCATCCCAACATCAATAATTCAGCACAAGAATGGGGAAAGTAGGGATGCAAGGCTCTGGTTCAAACGAAACAAGTATCATCCCAA
>KE373134.1:362396-376105 GCA_000418225.1 Zizania latifolia | reverse complement strand
AGCCAGCAGTATTATACTCCTATAACAACAAGAAGAGTGTTGCTGCCAAACACATCAATATTAAGTACTATGTTGTTAAGGAGAAAATCCAAGATCAGACCATAAGTCTAGAGCATATAAGTACGAAGCGAATGCTTGCGGATCCGCTCACTGAAGGCTTACCACCTAGTGTGTTCAGAGAACACCTAGCTGATATGGGTTTAAAGGAAAGCCTATGATTATTGGATTTCTAAGGGGCCTAAAATAAGATAAGAATCTGTTTCAGAATAGAGAGATGCATCGTAGTTGTTGAGTCATGTAGTACGTAATTGACTATTATGATAAAACATACTCTATGCATTGATTCGTGATGGAACAGATATTTGGTTAAGTTTAGTGTAAATATTAAGAAGAGATCTAGGGGGAGAATGTTAGCAGAAGATCTCCCAGGAGAAGAAGGGGACCGAGTCCGTCTCCTCCCCGCATGCACAACTGCCATGTGCGTGCGTCCTAGGTCTCCCGTGCCCTGATCGGGGGCACCCAACCGATTTCGGTTAGGGCCCCCTGCTGTGCAGCGCCAAATAAAAGGGAAAGTGGACTAAAGGGCTAGGGTTCTGGTTCCCTACGCCTCCAACCCCGATCCCAAATTTTTCCTAAGAAATCCGATTTGTTCAGGCGCTGAAGCAGCGAGATAGCCTTCACCTCGCCGCTGTCAGCCAACCCTCACCGGACTCCGACGCCAACGACCACCGCGGCCATGGCGTCTTCCTCCTCTCAGGCGAAACTAGAAGGTACTCGCAAACTAGCTCTAACCCTCGTGGTCTTTTGTGCTAAGATCTATCAGTCAGTTGTAGCGTTTTAGCAGGGTCCCCACGGATCTAACCAACCAACCAACCAGACTGACAACTCCTACGCTGCCTTGGAACAAGATGATCTAAGAGAAGTCGGGAAGGCTAAGATTCGATGGTACGCAGCCTACACTGCACAATTCTCGTCACCGTCCGTTCTAGCCGACACCATCGTCCGTTCTATCTATCATCGTCCTGATGTCATACGTCACCCCACTCCAAACGTCAGACATCGCTCTGCTCAACCTCGCACTGGCCGTCGTGAAGGTCCACCTGATCTTCGTTCTATCGCTGGCTGCCCTGCTCTAGCCGCCACGAAGCCCCGCTCAACCATCGTTGTCGTGAAGCCCTAACCTAACCTATATATTGTCGAATTTGATCGTGATTTTTCACTGACATCCGAATCAGAGTATCTGTTCCAGCTACCTTACCTTTCCCTGTCGTTTAACGGCGGTGCGATACTGTCATTAGCCCATCCGTCCCCACGCCACGTAGGTGTTTTCACCGACGGACCATCACCAATCTCCGGGCAGGTGTGTGCTGCACGGTCTTTTTTACCTTGCTTCCATGGCAGTAGATTCTACCGTTGGTCTCAATCATCAGGTCAGAGCTGAAGCATGCCACAGGGAAGGGATCTAGGAAAAAGCTGCCGGGTCAGGTTAATCGTTGTGCCAACTGACAGGACAGCGTGCCATGGCGCCTTTCGCTTTTCAGCAACAGCAAGTCTGACGGGCCTGTGAACAGAACTGAGTAGCAGTACCAGTACTCAGTACTAGTAGTACTCCCTACGTCCTACGGTCCTACCATCTCTTCCAAAAGAAGAAGCAACAGCGACCAGTACGTTCTAACTGGACTACTCGTAGAAAACCTTTCTATACTTCCTAGTATCATTCACGATCACAGCTGAGCAATGTGACATTTATTGGAGAATTCTGTGTACAAGCTGTAGTAGTACAAAACACCACGATTTTTTTAGTTTTTGCTTTCTGCTTCACGAGGCCAGCAGGTACCTGAACCTGAACTCATACGGCAGGACGTGGACGCGGCATGAGTCGGCGGCGACACCCCTGCCGTCCTCGACGACCCGCATCGCCTGCTGCCGCAGCTCGCTCGGCAGCTGCAGGCAGACCCAGTCCACGAGCGAGTCCACGTCCTTGGCGAAGTCGAGGAGGTACCAGTGCAGCAGCTTCGGGATCGCCACCTTCGCCGGCGCCGATGATACCCCGACGGCTGCCTGCAGGTAGTCCCTCTTCGCCGCTTCCAGCTCCTCCTCCACTCGCGCCGCCGTGTACACCTTCACCTGAACAAGAAGAAGAATCAACATTCATCGGCATTATCAGAATACATAAAAAAATTTGATTTTTACAGGTTCTTTGCTACATAGACTGACGGGATCATGGAATGGATCGAGATCTTACAGCAGGAGAGGACCAGCTGCCACAGGAGAGCGCGAAGGTGACCAGGGGTTCAGGCCACTCCAGCCCGAACACGCCTCGCATCGTCATGTCGTCGCCACCCTTGCTCATCCCTCCTTGTTTCACCTGTTCATTCACGAGCCGCACGTCGTTTTAGCATATGTCGCGAAATCAATCACCAACTACACGATTCGCTACGATGGCCGTATGACCGTATCGATCAAGACGAACGCCTTACATGCTTCACGCTGTAGGGTAGCCGCAGAATGAAATTCTCGATCGACATGGCGCTGTGCGTGCGCCCACCCACATTAATTGTCGCCTGAATGATCTCTCGACCGTCAGAGGCTTAATTAGTTAATTCGCTAATGAGCTCTGCTTCAGAATGATCTGCGTTGATTGCAAGAATTGAAGCTCGGGGAGAAGTGAATCATTTCGTGGTACCTTCGGCATCATTGCCACAAGCATATGGGGGGTGGTAGGTATCCCTTGCTCGAGAAATGCCTGCAGCACGACAAAGGCAAGTATTAGGACAAAAGTGATTTTACGTATCATAATTTTTAATATTAATTTTGGTACCTCTACTTTATAGGTCATATCAAAGATGTGAGGTAGGTCAAAGGATAGTAGTGCCAAAATAACGATGATGCTAATGATTATGGGGACACGAATCACTTCTTTTTAAGTCGGATTTAATGACCGGAAATGAACAGTACACAGACATGCAAGTAACATGTTAAGAGTTCAGAGATAAACAATGCGCAATCGTCAGAACTACCCAGGCTGCATGTACTGTAGGATAAGCAATGCTTTAAATATTAACTTCCCCAAATATTCCAGCATATACAGACATGCCAGTAACATACTAACATGTTAAGATGAAGAATTTCAGGAGGGTGGCCTTCAATTATGAGACAACTTACATTCATCACGCAGGAATTGTAGATGTTGATCCAGAATGCCAGCTTCTGCTGATGAGAGAGCCCGATGAGGTCAACCGAGGAAATCCTCCGGAGCAAAGCCCTGCAGATTTGCCAGATGGACAGAGGAACCACTCTATCAGCAAAGCAATTAAGTCAGCCAGCCAGCCAGCCACTCGGCAGACAACCAAATCGAGCTTTCAATAACTGTACAGAAATTTGTCAGTCGATAGCAACCACCCACTTCAGTTTCCGGGCAAAGATGGCGTCGTTCTCCAGCGCCGTCTGATCGAACGAAGCGGCGTCGATTACATGGAATCGCTTGTATGGGCCGACGTCCCTCGTGCCGAACTCCAGGATGCCATAGGGATCCTTGGGGCAGTCGTCCTCTGAGCTCTCGCACAAACCTGAACCTGAACCTGAACCTGAAGGAGACAATGCCTGCTCCTCGTCATGGCCGCCGGTTGGTGATGCGCCCATCTGCGAGAAGATGGCCAGCAGGCACCTCAATAGTTCCTCTGACAATCTGTTCGGCACGCTCGAGTCATCTTCGGAAACTTTTTCTGAATTATTGCTGACAACGTCTGCAGGTCTTTTACGGTCAGGCGCTGTGCTAATCGTCTGCGTAAAAATGCAGCAGCAGCAGTACGATTCAGGAGCTGTTCATGGAAGAAAGCGATGTAAATATTCAGATTTCAGCAGCAAAAGGGCCTTCAGGTTTTTTACCTGAGCAGCTCTGTGTTTCTCAGGCGCGGCTGCCGGCGACCTGGATTTAGCAGCCTTCTGCAACTGCGATCGGCGACAATTTCTAGCCGGCGTGTTACTGCACGACTGGTTCTCTTTTCCGGCACCGCAGCGGTCATCTTGGGCCATCGCCGCCGAAGCGCTTGGCTTTCTCGGCGTTTGCTTTGGGTCAGAGACCTCGTCCGATGACGGTCGAGTAGGAGGAGAATGATAATCCGAGCCATGGTTCGTCACCCGATAGAGCTCTGAATTCGGCACTGGGCTCGACGGCATGAGCTGCGCCGGCACGAACCCTTCGCCGCCGGGAAGGAGGCTCGCGTTCTTGGCGGAGGAGAAGATTATAGCCTCCTGGTAGAGCCCTTGCCGGAAATTGACCACCTGCTCCTCGAGCCGGACGACCTCTTCTTCCAGCACCGCCACCTCCGCGAGAAGCGCCAGCGTCTTCGCGCATCGCAAAATTCAGAGAAAGACTGGTTCAGAATTCAGAACTGAATTGTCCCGAACAGAGAAAGAACAATGCATCGCATCGAATGCGAATGCGAATGCGAATGCGGCACAGACATGAGACGGCAGATACGGCGGCAGGCGGGGCAGCGCGCCGAGCGGCCTAGTGAACGCCCTCTCTAGAGCTCGGTGGACGTTCTCCTCGTGCCGCAGCTTCTTCTTGAGCTTGTCTACCTGTGCAATTCAACAGCGCAATGCGTCAGAAACTGAATGCAGAAAAAAAAATCAAAGCTTCACGATCAAATGCGAGAATTCAGGACAGAATTCAAGTACGTCTTGCTGCAGCGCGAGCTTCCGCGCTCTCCTCGATTGGATTCTGTTCGTGATGCCTGCTTTGGTAACTGGGCGGTCCGATGGCCCCTTCTTCACCGGCATGGCCTTCCTCTGATCCTTCTCCATCACCTGAACACGGGTAACAAGTAACAACAACAAAAGAAGAAAAGATGCGCCATTTAGCTGTGAAAGAAGCTAACCCAAAGCAAAGCGATAGATTCCTCTGCTCCGAAAGGTAAAAGATAAAGCGGCCGATTGAGGAAGAAATGCCGGCTCAGGAACGATCAAGAGATACTCATAGTCTCATACTACACCAACCAAAACGTAGCTCGCAAGAACATCAAATAGTACACTGTTCATCCTTGTACTCTTCCCACGACATTAAATAAGCCGTCGTACGTGAAACTCATCGACGGGGCAACAAATTACTGACAACCGCCTGTCACCGATGCAAAAACAACCAAAAAAGGCGCACAGAATTTCACATCTCGGGAACAAAAGAAAGAAAAAATCGAACACGGAGTTCGAACGGCTGGCTTCAAACAGGCGGGCGGCTGCAAAGGCGCCGCCTTTCGGATCCCGCAAGCGCCGGCGACCGAGAACGCCTCGAGAATCTATCGCGGAAACTGAAAATAACCCTCCATTGTCACTTCTTGGGCGCTCAATTTCAAGAAAGATGCGAACTTTACAAATCACTACTACAATCTTCCGAACGAAGAAGGCCAAAAGAACACTAGAACTGGGGGAATTCACACTGAGAGTTGAGAGAGCTTGTAAGATTAAACGAAGCATACTCTGTTGCCCTTCGAGGCGGGCGCCTTGGCGCCCCGAGTCGTCGCGGCCGCCGGTCTCCGGGCCCGGCCATTCATCTCCGCCGCGGTATGCAAATCTATCAACACTTCACAATGCCCGGAAGTTCTCGCCATGAGCTCCGTGGCGTCCTTGGGAGGCAGGGCGCGGCGCACGGGGTCCCAGCCACCGCTACGCAGCTAAGACGACGACTGACGAGCGCATGCAAGGGCGAGCGTGGCGCCAGCAACCGCAAGTGGATTCGATTGGGAGGTAGCAGCGTGGCGCTTCTGATTGGGCTCGGGTGGGAAGCGTGCGGCGGTGCGGGGGAATCGGGATTGCGGCGGTGGCGCCGGTGATGGTGATGCGTGGGCGGGTTCCCCTCGGCAGTGGGAACCTGGCAATCTCCGCCTGGCTCTCAGTCTTGTACAGCCTTCCGCTCGGGGGCTTTTGCTTTCCAGCTTCGCGTCCGGATCGATACGCAGATATACACACACGTCGCTGCCCCCACTGCTGCTTCAGCTAATCAGCTTCTTGCTCGTTTCGACTGTTACTTATCTACACAAATCATCGGCCATGATTGCCGCCAGTACACGCGAGTGCCGCCAACGGCGTGACTGTTCATTGGACAAGTAAGCGAGCAACGAACAGTACTGCCGCTCGCTGTGTCAGTGTGTTGCTTGGCCACATATATGTACAAGTTTCCAGGACAGCTGAAAGGCTTCCTCGTCTCGCTTCTCGTATATATATTCTACGCGCTGTCAAAAGGTAAGAAACGTGAAACAGGAGCGGATATACCGGCACGCGCGTACCCAAGGGATCGATGGTGATTGCTACGGCGCGGCCACCATGGCCGCGACAAAGGAAGGAGCTAGCGAGATAGGAGGCCATGAGAGGCACATGGCGATCGCGGCGAGCGCAAGCAATCCGTTCGATCCGGCCGCCTCTGTCATGGGTGTGTCCCCTCCCTTTCCAGGGCCAGCTTGGTTGTCTCGACAGCAAAATGGTTCTTTGGCCAGCCGATGGAGCTCGCCGAGCCTTTTGTTCACGTGACCTGCACGCGGGGCCCACCTGGAAGGCTGGAACCGATCGATCGGTGCTTGCTTGCACGTACGCACGCCCGTCCGCCGCTGCATGCAGCCGCCGGTGGGTGGCGACACGGCCCCGACACCGGCCGAACGGCGAGAGGACACCGGTGATGCGCGCGTGTGCCGACAGTGGCGAGGACGATGAACCAGACGAGCAATGGCCGCGACGACTCAGCCGTGCGAAGCTGTGACTGTGAGTAAGATCTATGTATATATGCATCTCGTTAGCTAATTTATGTTCGTTGAAGTACCCAAGAACTTACTTTTTTCGGACGATCCAAGAACTTACCGTTACAGTGGTAGTCAACGATGAACCCCGGCCTCTTATACGATACTGGTGGCACTGCAGTAGATGCAGACATATCCTGCTTGCTTCGTGGTTACGGTGCCACCAACTTGATGTATCATATGGTTTGAGAAATGGGCACAATTAAATGGTGATTGTTCGTACGTACGGGATTACTACTGCTACTGCAGATGAAGATGAATGCATGCATGTCGCCGCAGCTGCACTTTTCTCGGCCATTAGTTTCTGAAAAGGACTAGGTACGTACAACTAGGTACTGTACGTGTTCGTCGTCAACGTCAAGATCTATCGAGCGTCACCTGTCAATCACAAATGTTGGACTGCTTGTTTGTCTGCTAATTTTGCTCGGAAAGCAATAGCGTGCATGAAAAAAGGGAAGAAGTGAAGAGAGGGAAATGATTTCAAAACAAGGAGAAATTAAACCCTGAAGAAAAAGGTTGAAATCTTCACAGTTTGCTTGCAACAGACAGCCTATGTACAGTTGATGTCTACTCCTAATGACATTCTTGTACGCTGAATTACGACTGACAAATTGCAAATCGCATCTCCTCAATTTGATGGCATTAACCTATTAGATATGCTCGTGGTTCTGTTCTTTCTCAATCTTGACAGAAAAGAGCCAAATATTAGCACGCCACTAGTACTACCGTACCACACTTCACCCTTTCTTTAATCTCAGCACACACGCCGTTCCGTAATATCCAGTTTTAACAACTCGTATCGTATGGAAACTTGTCGTGGCCTGCATGTGCATCTAATATGTACCAAGCTGTCAGACTGTCAGTAAACACATATGACAATTGCAGTTTGTTTTAGCTAGCACTTCATTAGACACTAAAAGCTTTAAACAGAAGCTGCTAAACTTGCATAATTACGTCACAAGTGCTCCCAGCCTGGCTAAATCATGGAGCACTTTTTCAAGAAAAGCGTGTGATCGATCTTTCTTCTTCCTGACCGGGCAGCATCATCAGTGTAAGCAAGCTAGGCCCCCCACGATTGCAGCACTATAATCGGGTGACACGTACGTCGTTCCAATGCATGCGCGCGTGGATGATGTTTCATGCCCAAACACGCCTATGGAACTAATAGGAGATTTAGTTTCTTGCTTGTGTTTTTATGTACGCATGCATGCACTTGAATACATATTACTGTGGATGATGCATGTGTACGTCGAAGCTGTTCATGAAAGGGAGGCGACAAACGGCGCGAGGACACGAACCAGTACCCCGTGCAAAAAAGTCACGCTTGCTTGCTTGATGCTCCTCGACGTTTCAGAGTGCAGAATATACTATACGATGTGGCTAGTGCAACGGTAAACTTTGGGTGGTATTGGTATCATGAACGTCTCTACCAAAAGCAGTGGCCTATCATGATTCATGAACAGCTGCGTCGTCTCTGCAAAGCTAGGCAGCTGAGAATCGAAGTTGCCTGGGTATACTGCTGCTGCTATTACGGAATCAGCTCCTTTGGCGTCGAGGAGCCGAATGCAAAGAACAGTTACCTGATCCGACTAATCCGAGCTACTCAGTCGAGATCTGACGGTATAAAGCTCATCTCAGCCGCTACGAAGCCCCACCACCGATCGCTGTAAAGTGGGTCCACCGATCATTGTAAAGTAGGTCCCACCACTACGAAGCTCTACTCTCCGCACCATCTCGACTGTGTGGCTCGGATCGGACGACTGCCCTCTGCAGTCGGCTTCCGATCTCATTTCTACTACTATTACACTGCGTCCTTTACTCGTTTAGCTTTAGCTCCAATGGAAACGTCCACTCTTATATATTACAGCCATCATCAGCCTGCAAAACGAGGAGATGGCTAGAATTATTGAGACACGGTGTGAGCTACCATCATTTGGCTGGCCTGGTTTCCTGACATTTTGTGGCGCGCGCCGGTGAAAACCTGTGCAGAGAAAAAGGCCTCGATCGATTGCCTTGTCGCGCGCGCGGCCGTGGCCGCGGCCGCTTCCGGCCGGAGGCGTGCGTGGTTGGCAGCAGCGAGCTTGCAGCTTGCTTGCCCCCGCGCGCGCTGGCCAAGTGGCCATTACGCCGCCGGAATCCAAAGTTGGCTGGCTGCTAGCTTCTGGCCTGGCTGGCGGAGGCGTCGTCACGCGCGCGTACGTGCGACGTACGCACGTACGTACGTGTGCAGTCATGGGGAGAAACAGAATTGAATCACCGGGCAAAAAAAGCAAGCAAAGCTAACGAAACGCTAGCTTTGAAAGAGATTTTGTTTCGTCGCCGCGAATTATTGCGTGGGCCTGTGCGTGCGCGTACGTCGGAGCTGGGTTAAATTAGATCAGTCTCCGTCGAAATGCGCTGTGCCGCTTGTTTTTCTCTGCATGAAAAGGAGAGAAAAGTTTGCGCTAAGTTAGCTATAGCGACGGCAATCGGCCAGCCACTGTACACATGTCCACGGCGACCGGCAAGGACAGTGGCCACTGTGCTCTGCTTTTGCTGCCCAACGCTCGCTAGCTCTACGGGATCAGCAAGCCATGGCAGAGACCGAGCATGCATGCTTTTGCTTTGCTATCTACCGTTGATTCATTTTCACCGGAAGGGAGGAGAAGCATGCTTTTTTTTCGCTTTGATTTGTTTTGTATAACACAATGATGTGGTGTTGTGACTGTGTCGGGCAGCGAGTGAGGCACACTTGTACTTCCACTCAAAACAACTGGGGTACAGGTACAGCATACTGCCTCCTCATTTTACTGCTTAGTTTCAAGTTGTAACCACATTTCTCTGTTCGATATATATCACACCTGTATTAGCTTTTGCAGATGTGGTCCCGTACAATTAAATGTGTGTACCACGGGCAGGCATGGACCGTCGATGAAACAGCATTAGCCGTACTAACACCTAATTCTAGGTACTACTACTTTAGCATGTATAACTGTTTATTCAGATGGGCAGCAAAAGTCACCTAAATTTATATTAATTGAATCTCAAGTATAATAGTTCTCCCTATGTACAACACAGTTGTTTTGACAACAACGTCTACTAGTTATACTGGTTCATTGTTTGGCCATCAATCCATCTACAGTACACCGCTTTTCTTGAGTGTTGCATCGGTTTTCTGCCTCACAATTCATTCTTATTTTCTTTGTTCTTCTTCCTTTATCTTTGTTTATTCAGTGTGAATCGATTTATGTAGGATAGTTTATTCTTTCTCTCTCTTCTATAAACCGATTTGCTCGAGCGGTGATGAATCGATTTTTTATCCACGTAAAACTATGCACCGGTCACTGGAGATGCTCTAAGCAGATCCAAAGGTTAAGACTTACATCCTTTTTAGATTATCTTCACCTTGGGGTGCCTATCAATTCCCTCTAATCTAACCGAGTTTTTCTCCGGTTATCGAGAGTGGTTAACACCAAAGTTACAACTACCTCCCCAGAGAGTAAAACTCTGACACGCCTCGCTAATTAAAGATGGAATATGGAAATACAATACTTCTGCTACCAGCAACTTGCGTAATTAAATATGGAATATGATTGTCTCCGTGTTAATTGACAGGATTATTTTGCAATTTTGAAATGTTAATCATATGATCAACATTACTAACGGGCATGCATCATTTTGTTTTACTTGATTTAAGATCAAGATCTGAATGATGACGCATGATCGTAATGCCCTGCGATATGTGTTAAGTTTATGATCCAAATTCAGTTATTTGAAGATAAAGGCTAACTTCGACGGAGCGAAGCGAGGCCCGTCACCGGGAGGCTTGGGCTTTTCATCTATATATATACCTCCTGTAAGCCACCGCCTTGGAACATGAAAAAGATTGTAATCCCCAGCGTTTGTAACCTTTCCCGATATAGTGAAGATTTGCTGCCGGTGTCCGTGGTTTTTTCCTTTCCTTCTTGGGAGTGTTTTCCATGTTTAAAATCTCGTGTTCCCTGTGTTTGATCTCCGTTCTTTGTCGTTTATATTGTCTATCGTGTCTAACAATATGGACCGAGAATTAAAGATCATAGCTAGCAATCTTGCCGCCACAGATAATAAATTACCAGATTAAATGAATCTAGTGTAATCATCTAGCCATTATTATGTCCACAGTTAACACTAGCTCAAGGCATTAACATGCACGTTTTATATCCAGATCATCTGCACGAAAGCAGATCCTGCAGACCAATTAACCGGCCCATATGTGTACGGCCGCAAAGATAATTTGATCTACCAGCAGACACATTGCAGTGGCCTTCAAATCAGAGCAAAGCAGCAGCTTCCTATCTAGCTATATGCATAATGCATCCTCTTTTACCTCTGATGTGTTCTTGTTAGAATCTGCACCAGAAAGGTGGTGGTTGGTTTCTCGGGCATCGCCTAAAAAAGATGGCCCAATTGTCCTTCTCCCCCTTTGATTGTGGCTGATTGATAGCGTCTTTGGCGCTCTACCATTCATAAAATGAAATAAAGGTTCGTTGGGTTGTTTAGATGGTGCTGGATGAGATTATTTCATCTAGTTTGAGTGCTGTTTGGTTCACAGGCGGGTTGGACAGAATCATTCAGCTTAAGGAAATATTCCAGATGCTGGATAGCCCCATTATTCTAATTTTTTCTGAGAGATTATCTCATTCCATTCATGCTCATATATCTCCAACCTAACAAAAACTAGATCATTCCATCCCAACCAACCAAACAAAAAAACTGAATCATTTCATCCCATTTAACCAAACAAAAAACTTAATTATCTCATCTAACCAAAAACTAACGGAATTATCGCATCCACATTTACCCTCCAACCAAACGCTACCTAAATCCTTCGCTTTTAGGACGAGTTGCATGACCCATATCTGCATATGCTTCTTGATTGCATTATTGCTGGGCATATGCATGCTCTGTGATCTGTAATTCATCGGAGGCAGAGATCAATCAGGGGGCGGAGAATGTGGTTAATGCTGATGGTCTTGGCAGACAGGCTTGACATAGGATAAGATTTTAGCTCTAGATTCCTTTTTTTTCACTGATCTTGTAGTGACTAGTTGCCAGCAACTGGAATCCATGACATGACAATAGGATTTCACGTTAGTGGTGGTAGATCTGTGTGTCATGTGTCACATTTTCAGCCACACTGTGCATCAAGTTTTGCACCGCACGTTAACGTATGAGCATGATACTGAAGGAGCGGAGGGAACTAACCTGAGACAGTCATTTACCAATTACCACATCGGCACTGTCGAAATTCTGACGAAAGCAATCAGTTGTGTTATTTCTCCTTCAGAATCTGTTTCACGAAATTCAGGCTCGTTTGGTATGATTTTGGATTCTGATTCTATTGATTATGATTTCTAATTCTTTCTAGAAGTGATTACCTAGTGAATTAAATTTAGCTATAAAATTATTTAGCTAGATACCTAGATTATAGTTCTTATAAGAGAGAATAATGATCTGAAATGACTATTATACAATATATTTTTGGATTGACTATATGTAATATCTTATGTTATGTAATCTGAAACTATATAAACAAAATGAACAAATAATATGAACTATAAATCATATTACTTATTCCTCTTAACTTTTATGGGTATTTTAAATTTTTGTTACACTGATTCTTGTTAGAAGCAAGATTTCATTTGATTTTCTCCTGTTATAAAAAAGAAGAATTAATTCTCCTAAATTATAGCATGAATTAATTCTCGTGAGTATCTACTTTTACCTGTTTAGTAAATATTCTGAAGATTCTCTTTAAAATCGGTCCCAAACGGCGCCTAATTAAGCTGCTTAGTGCACACTTGTAGTAGCAGTGTTTTTTCCCCTTAAATTGGAGAATACCGCGTGGAGCTGAGGCTGCACTGATTGTGAGAATGTGCTGTTCTTGTCATGTTGTTCTTCATGAGTTTTACTCCCCTGACCAGTGATAGATCAGAAGATGACAGGAAGGGACCGCGGTTCTTGCCAAAAACAAAAGTGGGTGGTTGTGCTTTATATGCACCATCCAAATATGCAGCACAAGCATCTACAGATCCAAGCAGGAGCGGACAAGATGAGAATACAGTCCAGATCCTGAATTTTGGAGCACATTCAGAAGCAACAGAAAAATTGGAAGCTATTTCAGACAGAAACATTGCTTGACGTGACAGATTTCATCCTGAGTGGGCGTGGATCTTTTGATAAATAAATTTGCGACGAAGTGTTCATATAAAAAGTAGTGTGGCTTGATGGCTTCTGTGAGTTATGTCTACTTATGGTTCTAGTTTATATACTTGATATCCTGCAAAGATAAGAAAGACTCCTTCTCAATTTTTTTTTAAGAAGCGATAGAAAACTGCCGAATTCATTAGATTAAAAGGTTAGAATATATATTGGAAAAAAAAGAAAGAGAAAAGGTGGGAGAAAAGACAAGAAATTAACAAAAGGGCGCCAAGCAGGTTCACCCGCTTCTGTTTAAGCCTTTGCTTCTTCTTTTATCTTTTACAGGACCTCTAATGGATCGGAGTCGACATATCGGAAGATTCTAGTATTTCGCTTCTTCCAGATTTTCCAGGTCACAAGAATGACTAGAGAGGAGACTGTTTTCTTCGGTTGACCCGATCTTGAGATGAGATTTTCCCACCAAAGGTTGATAGGTATATCTAAAGATGTTGTAATCGACGCGGTTTTTAGTGTAGCATGCCCTGATCAATCTGCAATTTCTGGTCAGATTTTTTTGGAAAATCTGCGGTTGCCGAAGATATGATAGTCATTTTTTGGTTCTCGCCGACAGAGGACACAGGACATCTGAAGTGGCCACCCCCAAGAAGCTAGACGATCAAAGGTCTAAAGTCTATTCTGAAAGACCAGCCATGCAAAAAACTTAAAAACTTACACTCCAGTATGACTCAGGCTTTCCAGATG
>KE373134.1:322239-336694 GCA_000418225.1 Zizania latifolia | reverse complement strand
CCCCCTCCCTCCGTCGGCTGTGGAGCAAAAAAATCACATGTACTTCCCCCCCCACCCCTCCACACACACTCAATGCAGTGTAATAATTGTTACTATATTTGTTGCTGTGAATGTCGTCTGGTATATCTTTGTGTCATATAGTAAACACAGTGTATGGCTTCATCGTTCTTTTTTTTGAAAAAAAAACAAAAATGAGTGGTTCTGCTAATGCGGCCATGGATGAAGCACAATCTGCAGGCGACAACACCAGCCGTCGGCAAGAAGTGGTAATGGCAAAAAACACACCTCCCACACACACCCCCCCAATATTGTACTAAAAATTTGTATCGGTTGGTACCTTTGCGAAAAGAATACAAATCATGTTGCCGTGTTAGTAATGGATCACCATAATACTTATTTATTTCTCTGCTACATGTGGTGTCTCATGGTTTCGTGTGCTGATACTAAAAAAGGTGTACCATTTGAAACTAAAAAATGTCAGTGTGTGTACCACCCCCTCCCACAACCATGTACATGTTAAGTGTAACGCATGATATTTATTTGTTTCAGTGCTGTATGTGTTGTTCGTTGTGGTTTCATGCTGTGGTATAAAAAAAGTGTACCATTTGATACTTATTTGTATCTGATATAAAAAGTGTACCATTTGGTTTCATTCATGAGTTGTCTGTCGTGTTTCTCATATGTTGTAGAAATGTCACATCTGGTGCTTGTTTGTTTCGCTTAGTGTATGTTTTGGTTCTGTAATTTGCTGTCTGATACCAAATTGTATCGTTTGGTGCTTATTTATTTCATTAAAACTACTTCATTAAGAACACTCCTAAAAATCTGTCTTATGTGTGATTGGACACACAGGACGTAGAAGCCGTGGCTGAGTGCGCTGATTCAATTATAGACAAAAATCATGAGATGCAAGGTGAGAATGATGGTAGCATCGGTGACCAAGACAAAAACGATGATATGTTGCAAATATCACAACGTGAAGCTTTGATATCACATAAAAAAAATATTCATATGTGTGTGTAATTATAAAATGAACTATAAAAAACATATTAATATAAGGCGAGGTCGTACCGGTGCACCAAAATTCTCATCTGCGGCGTCATCTTTTGCATCAAAGTCCTTGTCCCCATCGACCTTTGCTGACTCGTCTTCATGGTTGTCGACGGGGGTCTTCTTACACCACGCTCGAACACTTAGTCGTCTAGTCCTATGCACCTTCTTTTTTGTGGGCCCTCTAGTCTCTTCCTCCTACTCTTCTGCCACCTCCTTCCTCTGCCTCTTCTCTTTAGGATCTTCCACCTCCAACATCTGCTTCGCTTTATGCTCTTCAGTTGAGTTGTTGCGTGCTGACCGTCGTGAAGAAAGAGGTGTTTTACTTATTTCAGTCAGAAACCTTTGCATTGGCACTTTCCTTACCGCATGCCTCTGTGGCATCCTTGTTCCTTCTGTAAAGTTAGAATCATCTGATTTTTAGTCCATCTGAAAATCCCTGTCAAAACAAAACAACAGCATGTCAAAAAAAACTAAAACCAAAAGAAAAACATGATATATATATAACCTATATGTACCATATGATGCACATATCATATTTACATCCTCTGCACATTTAGGGGCCATAATATGCACATACATAAATGATTTTATATTTTAATATGTTTGCGTCAATCTATACTGCTCACAAAACATACATTGTGGCACAAAAAAAGAAAAAATCCCCCCTCACTCTCCTGTCAACTGCCACCTGCTATCCCTCCCCCAAATTGAGCAAAAAAATCCTTCCTACCCTCTCATCAACACTCCTGCTCTCTCCTAAAAGACAACATACTAATCATAGTGGGGGGTGTGTGGGAGGGGGGGAGAGAATCATACAGACAACAACCTCTAATAACATTGCTAACAGCGCCATCCTATTAAAGCTATTTGTGCAATCAACTCACTAACATAAGGGATCAAAAACAAAAATGAATAAAAAATTAGTTGTATCTAAATAACTCAAAAACTATCCCAAATCAAAGAAAATCACTAATTAACAGTATTCCATACATACTAACTTACTCATACAACTACTAAAATGACTAATAGGAATACCTGATAATGCAACGACCGCAGGATCTTCCTCCTTCTCCAATCGGTGACGTCAAAATGCAAGGGCCCTTCTCCTCTCTTCCTCTGCCAACCGCAAGGATTCCGCTCTCTCAAATCCACAGTCGCCGGCTCTGTGCGCCTCTGGTCACCGACGCCAACTGCAAGGATCTCCCTCACCGCACTTCAAATGCGCGCGGCGCAGCGCTTCCGCCCGCCTCCACGCCTCTGGTCGCCGACGCCAACCTCAAGGAAAACCTCCTCAGAGCGCTGAGTCGCGCCGGTCGCCACGTCACCGGTGCGTAGCCTGCTCCCCTCGCTGCACTTCAAATGGCCCGGCGCTTCGACTTCACCGGTTGCGTCGCCGCTCACTCACCGCTGCGCAGAGAGGAATCGCAAAGTTCACGAGCAAAAGTAGTTCAGCGCTGGGATAAATACCGGCTTTTGCCACGGAACGGACGATTGCATCGGTTGGGTGATGGGCTGCGAGGTTGGGCCGCGCGTGATGGGCTGCATATTGCGTCGCGCGTAACGGGCTGCAGATTGCGTGATGAGCTTCTCTCCCGTGATGGGCTGCCCTCTTAAAGTGGACCATGCGCAATAGTTGGGGCGGTATACCGTCCACTAGATTTTCTGTTATTTGTATACTAAAAATAGACTACAGGAATTTAGTTTAAGAATTTTATTGGAGAGATTTATATGAAAAATGAATTAAAAAAATAGATAGAGAGTCTGTTTTTAAGCATCTTTTGGAGGTGCTTTAATGGTTAAATCGATATCAATGGGAGAGACCCATCATGATGAGAAGGGCTCATCAGAGAAAACAATTTATTCGAGGGTTCCTACGTAAATACACATCTCGTAACTTTAGATCTAACATCTCTAAAAGATCTAGCCATAAATTTTAACTCCGATATAAGACTCCTAAGCACAAAGAGATAAATTACCTAGGAGATATGTGGGACCACATTTATGTGAGGCCCATCAGTCGGCCTACTAAATCTAGTATCTTGGCATCAAGATGTAAAAAAAGACTCCTCAGTACTCGGTTATCGTAGCCGCCGATTCGTTGGAGCTCTGTTGTGTTTCCTCTTCGATTGTGAGCCAAGCAAACAAAACACATAGCTCACACTCCCATAGGTCGTAACTAGAGATGTCAATGAGAATCTGTTCCCCGATTCCCCGCAGGAAATTCTTCTATTAAGAGTCGGGTATGGTACGTATTTATTACCTGTAGGAAATTATACAAAGGAAGATTAATCTCCGTCGGTTTGGTGGGAAAGGGTATGACCCTCCACTCTTCGTCCCCGCCCCCTGCGGAGACCCGTTTTGGCCCATAAACATAGGCTCAATCTAATAGCCAGGATATAAATACCAGTTAAATCCTAATCTTTTCTTTCCTCATTCCTACCTTCCCTACTTGCCTACCTCACGCCATCACATGCTGCAACATGTAGGTGATTTGACTCCCTCCTTCGGTCCTCCCTACCTCCGTGTAGACTAGCTTCTTGCAGTGACACAAGTGGAGGCAACGACCAGTGTACATGCTTCTTGCAGGGACGAGGACTCCATGAGGAAAATTCCCCATGTGGGGATGGGGATGGAGAAAAATGTAACCCTGCCATGTCTAACGGGAAGGGAGCGGGAAAATATTTCCCCGTGGAGACAGGTATAGTGAGGTGTCCCTCGATAAAAAATTCTCCGTCGACATCTCTAGCCATAACACCTTCCTTGACATGCCAACACCCATTGAAGTCAATATCCAAGAGAATTTCCCACACCATGGTTGGCTTCGACGGGTTGCTGATGAGGTCGTCTTCGAGCTCGAGCACTGCATATGCATCTTCAAGGGTGGTCGCGTCGAGCGCTACTTTGGCTCCAACCCTGTCCTAGCCTCCACCAATGCCACAACCGACATCGCCTCCAAAGACCGCGCCATCTCCCTCGACGTCGCTGTCCGCCTCTACCTGCTGTCCATTATCGGTGTGACAGGAGGAGACGAGAAGAAGCTCCCCCTTACTTCCACAGCAGTGACATCTGCCTCCATATATATTTAAACTTAAAAATTATTATATTTTTAGATAATGTGAGTATTCTCTTAGGTAAAAAGAGGAAAGAGTCCTAACTTCCAAGTACCTCTTTGCTTACTTCCGCTTCAATCTATAATCTATAGCCAAATTTGAATTTTAAATAATTTAAAAGTTTTTTACTTTTAAGCCTTAGTTTTTATAAAATATAAAAGTCTTATCTTTGAATTTAAACTGGTTTCCTGGACAATTTACAAATATTTGGCTTATAATCCCCAGCCATAAAAGCTCATGTCCAATAATCCTTACAGAAAGACTGAACGTGAGGCACAAGGCAGATTAACTGCTGATCAGGGGCCTGTGGCTTGAGTGATTTGTCAAATTGTATGATGTATGCACCATTACTTTACTCGAACCCATGCGGTTATGTAAGAGCATCTTCAAGAAAGTTGTTATTTTTAGTTCTCTAAAATCTCATACAGAGAGTCCTCTTAATAAAATTTAATCTCTAAATTTTCTTACTCTCTAATAGATTCTCGATATCATATTTCTTATATTTTACTCTTGTATCATCGACCTGTGGACCATATTTGTTAAATCTCTTCTCTTTTTTTTTATTTGTATCTCTTGTATTATAGATAGATAATATAGATAGGGAATAAGAGTCGTTACTTTTTCTTTCCTAAAAGCAGCGAGAACGGAGGGAAAAAAGATGCACTAAGCACAACTCATATGGAGCGTATTAGGTAACGTAGGAAGCAGCAAGCCAGCAACGATGCACAGAGGGCAGATCACAGCAATGCAAATGGTATCATCGAGCCCATTCGGTTAGGCGAGTTGAGGCTCCAAACCACGAATTAAACAGGCCAGACAATGCTAGTTTGGTCATTCGAGCAACAAATTAAACAGGCCATGCCGGAAAAGGCCACAGTGCATTTCGCGGACTAGCTGGCCGCAGCCACCATGCGGCCCAGAATTCATTCCGATATACCCCAATGCCCAAGGCCTCTAGCCACGGCTCACCGTGGTCTGGCCTCTTGCGCGTTTCGCGAAACCGCTTGAGAGCAGTGGTCCCTATTCCTGCATAGTTCAAAAAATAGTTCTATTGTATTTATTATTTGACTTGTTATTTTAATTAAATAGCTTCTTATTTTACTTCCAAGACTTCTTCTTATTACTCTATTTTATAACAAGTATAGTTCAAAAATATAGTCATTGATAGTTCAAAAATATATTAATAAAATATAGATGAATTCAAATAAGAATGGATAGCAAGCTATATTTGAGAAGGACACTAGAGTGGATAGCAAAATAGAAATCTAACTTGAATAAAGAGACTTGATATTATCATAAATAGCAAATCAAAAATAGCAACCACAATAAAGATGCTCTGACACCACCTGTTTATCAAGGCAGTCCGCCGTAAGCGTCGTTTCTCACCCAACGACGACATAAGGTTTCTGCTTTGGAAGAGTGACTATCAACGTTTGGATTAAAAGACAGCAAAAATCCATATCATATATTGGAACACATAATTTTTATTTAGATTTATGTGAACAATAGTCATACGTTGTATTTTTAAATTAAAAGCAGGAGTATTATATATCATCGTTCTCTAGATTTATACTTGGAGCGGTTTGATTTCCCTTCCTTTTACAAGGAACTGTTGGCTCTCATATAATGCCATGGGGCACATGGTAATTGTAATATACCACTAACTATATGCATCATTATTTATTCTATCTTATATATCATATTGTTCTATTACACTGTATGTCTGATCGCCTCACTATGTCTCTCTCCCGTTAGATCAGCACCTTAGGAGTCATCCTGCAGGGCATCTCCTGAAGGCAATAGGGGCATAAAGACCACAAGATATATGAAATCAATACAAAGCGACGTGACAAACACATACATTTAATGTTGAATGATCGGATGGTTAGGTGTATGCCTAATCCTGGTCATTTGATTTGATTGTTGGGTCCACAAAAAGCCATGCTCAACTAGAGAGTGATCGAAGGCTTCGTGAGGGTTGTCCTTTAGATCTACCACACAAATTAGTCCTCGACTAGGGGATGGTGAAGAGCTCCACCAGGCTGTCCTTTTGATATATGGCACTGATTTGTGGTGGTTGGTTCTCTTGGCGGTGACCATGTATAGGGACTCACGACCTCAATGAGGAGATATTTCTCTGGTTGGCTTCACTATAGATCCACAATCACGTATGACATATTTGTATCTATTCTGCCAATAATTAAGATTGGTTCAGTTTTTCTCAAAGATAACAAAAGGTGTATAGGATATCCCTTTGACGATGATAGTGAGCCATTTGCCTTATGAGGAAATAAAACAAGGTTTACATGGTACCAGTTTCCTTGCACTCAAAGTGAGCCATTTGAAAAAAAAAAAGTTGAAAGAGCTAAAACAGCATGTAAATTTACTCACGTCGTCGTGTCCTAAAGGCGTGAGCCTGCACAGTCAGATATCACTTATAAGGGCATTGACAGCAAGCTGACGAGTCACTCCTGTACATGCCAATCCAATGGCTTTGCTTACATTGTCACACAGCCCAGTATGAGAGAGAACATATTAGCTGGAAAGAAGGGCAAACTGAACTTCGGGGAGGTACTTACAGACTGGAAACCAATTCCCAAGCGCCATCAGCATTCTGTAAAGAACACACGGGTACAGGGACGCTGTTTCGGTCTCGATTCTTTTCCCAGATGGAGTTCGTGGCTCGTGAATGCAGAAGTTGGCACCATGTGACACGCCCGAGTTCACTTTGAGCAAGCAACCCTCATGCGTGCACGGAAGCTCAGTACAGCTTCGCAGCAGACTGACACTATGACAGGCGAATTGGATTCAGGCTATGACAGTGATCAGGCAGCACCGCTGCGTCTGCGTGGTATCCTTCCACGGGACATGCGTCCTCTTGTAGCTCTCTCCTACAGTAAAAAACCACTGCAGTACTTTTTTGTGATGATTGCCACTGTAGCAACTAATCTGAGCCATCTGTTTTAGATCCAACGGTGGGTAAAATCGCTAGTACCCGTCCATTTCCCCCTTGCATAGTACTCGTAGGACCAGGAGTGCTATACAAGTACAGTTTGTTACGCAGTACAACCGATGATGGAGTACTAGTAGTATATCTGTTCAGATCCATGGACGGCTGGACGCCATAGCCTGACTCCCTGAGTACGGAGTAGCTGCCATTTTCAGTCATTTCAGATCGTTGGCATAGCATTAGGGCTACGATGGTTACAGTTCCACTGACAAACCTGAGCTCAGCAGGAGCTCTCAGAATCCAAAGTATGATCCTGTGAAAATTCACGAACGTGACGGGAGGGCATGGCATCTACTGACCTACACGGCACGGAGATGCAGGCGGGCCTGTTACGTTTGTCAGGATCAAATCGCCAGGCAAACGATGCAGATTCAGGCAGAGTAGACTTGCAACAACATGCAAGGCTCTGCAGCACTGGGACCAAGAGTAAAATCAGGCCGTGCATCGCAAAACAGTTTCAGGAAGAGAAAGTTGAGAGGTCAGCTTCACGATGACAGAACCCGTGTTGGATCGACCAGAGGCACCAGTTCCGCGAAAACATGAAGAGACTACAGTAGATGAGAGCGAAGCACATTCAATCATCCAGATAAACTAGATCCATTAAGGTATTGTTTGATTCGATGTAAACATGAATAAGATATAATGATTTAGAGATGGAATAATATATGTTAGATGTTTGATTGGATGGATGAGATAAAATAAATTTTTGTTTGGTTAGGTAGATATAACTTAGACGGGATAAGCCTAAATTTAGTGAGAACCACTTATGAAATATATTTTTTAACAAAAATATAATCATATGAGATCTTATTTTATAGATTAAATTATAATAAATATAATGATGTGATTAAATCATAAATTAGATAAATGATTTGAGAGAAAAAATTATTTGAATATTTATAAACCAAAAATTAAATTCATCCTAACCAATCATGAGATGACATATCATCTCATCTAATATTAGATAAATTCATCCAGAAAAAATTTCTGAATCTCTCTATCCAGCATATTTAAGGAATATTTCTCTAGATGATTATTCCATCCATCTTCGTCTTTCAACTAAACAGTAGACTGGATGAAATGACCCTATCATATCTAGGATATCTATTGAACTAAACAAACCCTAATAGTATAGGAAATTTTTCTTGGAGAAGAGCACAAGAACTGTATTTTCGGCTTGTCATATATCGGCAGCTCCAAATCTTTAGAATCATGACTCGAAATCGCTGTCAAAGATCGCCATCGTCCTGTTTAAGAACGGGCACAGCTCGGCAGCTCAGAATTTAGTACACGATAGACTGTTAGCAGATTGAATCGCCCCTGCAGCTGGGAGTAGTGGAGTAGAGCTCACATTCTAGCCTTGGCCCATATTAATTATCACCAAAGATCAAACCAGTAGAATTTACTAATTCAGCTACCGGATTGAATCGCTACAACAACAACACTGTCATCAGTTTGTTCCAACAATCAGTTATGAGATCTCATCAGTTAAGTGTGTTCACAAAAGGAGCACTCGCATCTTGCAGTAGTAGTATATGATAGGTGCTCCTTTCTTCTCTGATCAGATCGCATCGCTTCGTGTCTGCACGATGCTGCTGCTGTACTCATGTCATGTCAGGTGGGTTTCAGTTCGAAATTATTGGGTTAGGTGCGGGCATAGCACTGCATCAATGGCACACCAAGAGCTAGCTAAGGTTTTGGCACACCAAGAGCTAGCTAAGGTTATTACGTAATAAATTAGGCCATGAATGCAACCCTTCCGATGGGAGGCAGAAAACAAAAAATTGATTATATATCTTTTCTTTACATAAAATTAAAAATTTATGTTCCACGTATATATTAGATCCTCTTATATCAATATCTTATATCAATAACATATAGACCAGAAAGATAAATTCTTGATTTCAACTTTAAAAGTTGATATACGATCAAATCTCCCGGCAGTAAATGGTTGAACATAGCAAGAGTAAATGGTTTGGGCATCCTCAGCAGCGAAAAAACATTGATCAAGATCTCAAAATTGGTAATGGTGATCACTAAATAAACCAACGATCAAGAACAGAGCAGACAACAAGATGCAAAGCAGTAAAACGAAACTGACGCACAATTGCACAAACACGCAAAGTTGCAGTTTCTGTGCCGGGCCGTGAGCCCGTGACGGAGTGGTACTGTTTTTTAATGGCTCGGCTCCATGAAAGCTGTAACTTTGCACGAGTACAGGTTGTGCAAGCTCCAGCCATCGCTGCGAGTTCCTTGCGTTTGTGACAAAGCTAACGACGACGAAGCACTTGGGGCGAATGGCGATGGTGTTGAATCGTTTCAGGCCACTAATTGAGGAGTAATTGGTGCGTGCCGTACCACTCAGCCGAGACAGGCCGATATGGGGGGCGCCCTCGATTAGGGCGTACGACGAACGAGACCACCTAGGCGAAGCAACGCTGCACACACAACTAACCCTATGTGCGCCACAAACTTTGATGAGCTCTCGAAGGAATGCATTCTAGTTGTAACCTTACTGTGCTGAAACGGTTAAAAAGAGATGTCTGAAGTCTGAACTGAACTGACCGTTTTTGAATAACCTGAATCTTTACACTAATTTAGCAGTGTTTCTGACAGCCCACTCGGTCACTCCAGTGTAAAGCTCGTCGAAAAGAGCTGAAATCGCGCCCATTGCAAGGTGGTGTGAGCTTTTTTGGGGCGATGGAGTGTGAACCGCGCGCGAGGCAGGCACATGCGGTGCACGGTGGCGCGGCGCGGGAAAGGAAGGCCGGGCCGGCGTTAAAGCGGTAGAAAGCCCACCACGATCCGCGCCCCAAAAACAGTGTGGTGCGCCCAGCCTTGTCGGCTGCCGCGCCACATAAAACCGGACCCATCCCGTGGCAGCAGCGTCTCCGAGACACTCGCCGCAGCTGCGGAGCGGAGCCAGTTCACTCTCACACTCTCACACTGCCACTCTCCCAGCCACGCGCGGTGTCCCCATGGCCTCGCGGATCTTGCTCGCTCTGCTCGTTTTACTTATCGGCTGGCGCGGCGGCAGCGCGGCGCCGCCGGCTTGGGGGAGGCGGGGAATGCGGGTGCCGGAGCGGGCCGGTGACCCCAACTCGCAGGTCAAGTTCGACTTCTCCCCGTTCTTGATCGAGTACAGGAGCGGGCGCGTGAAGCGGCTCATGGGCACCGACGTGGTGACGGCGTCCGCGGACGCGCTCACTGGCGTCACGTCGAGGGACGTCACTGTTGATCTGGCCACCGGGGTGGCCGCGCGGCTCTACCTCCCCAGCTTCCGCGCCACCGCAAAGGTCCCCGTGCTCCTCTACTTCCACGGCGGCGCGTTCGTCGTCGAGTCGGCGTTCACGCCCATCTACCACGCCTACCTCAACACGCTGGCGGCGAAGGCGGGCGTCCTGGCCGTGTCGGTGAACTACCGCCTCGCGCCGGAGCACCCGCTCCCGGCCGCGTACGACGACTCGTGGGCGGCGCTCAAGTGGGTGCTCGCGAACGCCGCGCCAGGGACGGACAAGTGGCTCTCCCGGTACGGCGACCTCTCCCGCCTCTTCCTCGCCGGGGACAGCGCCGGCGGCAACATCGCCCACAACCTCGCATTGCGCGCCGGCGAGCAAGGCCTGGACGGCGGCGCGAGAATCAAAGGCGTCGCGCTGCTCGACCCGTACTTCCAGGGACGGAGTCCAGTGGGCGCCGACGCCATGGACCCGGCCTACCTCCAGTCGGCGGCGCGCACCTGGAGCTTCATCTGCGCGGACAAGTACCCGATCGACCACCCGTACGCGAACCCGCTCGCGCTGCCGGCCTCGTCGTGGCAGCGCCTCGGCTGCTCCCGCGTGCTCGTCACCGTATCAGAGCAGGACCGCCTGAGCCCATGGCAGCGCGCGTACTACGCCACGCTCCGTAGCAGCGGCTGGCCGGGGCAGGCCGAGCTGTACCAGACCCCCGGCGAGGGCCACGTCTACTTCCTCACCAAGCTCAGCACGCCACAGGCGCAAGCCGAGATGGCCACACTCGTCGCCTTCATCAACCGCAACTAGCACCAGGCACCAGCCCAGCAACCAAGTTACTCAAATCTACCATACTACTACTACAGTGAGTAATTAGTAACTAGTGAGGAATTGAGGAGGTGATTATATTTTTCGTTTTTACCCTTCTTTGGAGTACGTGGAGATTCCTTCGTCGATCGGTACGGCGACGACTACGTCATCTGGTTCCTCCGCCACAAACCGGCCGGACGGAGAGGAGCCGGGACCGTGCCATGCTGTGCAAACGGTGACGACGCATGCAGTGGTTGGCCGCTGCGTGCAGTTACTAGTAATAGTGGTTATAGTACTAGTACCAATATATACTGTCACTCTATTACTACCTGCAGGTCGCAATGTGTTATTTTTTTGTACTACTACGGTGGTGAACTGGTGATTAATCGAAGTGAGTTTCTCGCTTGCTCAGTGACAGCGATAGCAACGTCGTGCATGTGCTGATGCGCCGACCGGCGCGGCGGGGAATGGGTGTCTCGCCACCAATTTCTTTGTATTTTTTGCCCGGGTCGTGTGCTCCCCGCATTCGGGGGGCTCGGTTGCATCGACGTGCTCCGCCTCTCCCCGCGCCGGTGATAGTGGAGTTGGACTTGGACTCGTGTGTGTTCCGCCGCGGCGGCCGGTGCGCGCACTGGCGCTGCCGCGGCATGCCGCGCGTAGAGTTTCTGGGCCACCCGCCACCGACGAGCTGTCGATCGTTTGCTGCATTTGGGAACTTTGCCTGCACAGGAAACGGCAAACTCTGGTGCGAGCCATCATGGTGTGTGTGTGTGTGGTTCAGGGCAGCTTTCGATCGGAACGCAAGCACGCGGCTTGCTAGCTATAGTTATAGCTAGTGTCCACACTCACATGGGATGCTCAATTAGCCGTGTACTTCGGCAGTATGATTAGTACTTGTTGAGTTTTCAGGAATATCCATGATCCATCTCCCAGAAACCCGTGCTTTCATCGGTAGAAACAGACACACGCCGGTGAATACGGCTCGGAATTAATAGGCACCGTTTTGATCTTTGATTCTTTGCTCCTCTGTTCCTGCCGACTGGGCATGGGCTTGTGTCTGCATCTGGTCCAAGTCCAGAAAAGCTACGCGCCGTGCACTGTGCCGGGCGTGAGGGGTGCGTGGCCCGCGCCGGCGCTGCTGTCCCTGTGGCTGGGATCTCGCAGCGAGCGAGAGATCGCAACGCAACGTGCAGAGCAGGGCAGGGCAGGACAGGCGACGAGGCGAGGCCGGCGCCAGCCAAGCTGCGGGTCACATGGCGTGCCCCGCCGGTAGGCGTAGGCCCGTCCCGGCGCGCATGTGAGCGTCTTTTTCTTGGGGTTTCTTCTCTCGCTTCCCTTTTGCACGGATTAGCGGTGCTCGCGTGTAGCTTCCGGTGATCTTCACGTGCAGAGCACACCGCCAGTTATGGAATATAACAGATGTTATTGATACTGGTTGTCGGCAATAAAGTTCGGCAGTATGGATCATTTGTTTCGTCAACAAAATTTTTCATAGTTCAATCGCTACACTAACTTGCCAATGAACTAACACGTCCTTCAATTTGAACAGGCTGGTTTCCTGTTTGCACTACAGCAGATTGGTCATGCTGTTCTGCACCACATTGATTCTGTTGGTAATGCGTAATATCAAACAGTTCTTCAGCAATCAACTTACAAACTTTAATGTTTTTTCTATTTGGATTCGGTGTCTCGATGAACAACACACAACCAACACAGTCCAACACCACCATCAGACCAAAGAACGCCTAATTGAGTTACAGTGGGGTTTTACCATGGCATTATCGACCAAATCAAACGAACAGCAATCAATCATTAGCTGCGGAACCTGGAAAGAAGGGTGTCAGTGTGTCACCTTAGCTGGCTTTGGCAGCCACCGCCACTAGCTCCCAGTCCCAGCCATGGCTCTGTTGCTACAGGAAGCAAGAAGATGAAGTAGCACTAGTGGAGGGAAATTATACGCCGGCCAAGAATATCCTCTCGCAGAGGCAGCGGGGGTCGCCGGAGCGTACCAGCTTGGCGCCGGAGAAACGATGGGGTCTGGGGGAGACAGCCGATCAGGCTCCATAGTCCAGACGCCCATGGCGATGGTTCCGTCTCGCTCATCACCAAATTATCATAGTCTACCTTTGTTCGGTTAGGTTTTGGCTAAAAAATGTTCAGCTAAACTTCATATATTTGAATCTTCCGATAATTCAGCAATTAACTTTACAGACTTTGATTTTTATTCATGTTTGGATCCAATGTCTGAACCAACGCCACTGTGGACGAAAGGGGTCCAAATATGGGAGAGATTATGACCGTTAGATCTATCGTAGGCGGTCCAGATTGAGATCAATTAGAACATGCGGCCAAGCGGATGTGATTCCACAATTAACCCCTTTTATTATCCGAATATTGCGTACAATCGTCAGATCTGGCTCCCCTTCCGGCCTTCCCCGCCGGAGCGCCGACCACCACCACCTAGTCGGCGCGCAGTTAAGTTGGACTCAGGAGCCGGAGACGAACTTGACGACGCGGTCCATGAGCTGCTTGGCCGTCGCGCACTCCGGCCTCTCCAAGAAGAAGAACACGTGCTCCTCCCCTTCCGACTCGTACCACGCGGCGCTCCCGCGCCACGCACTCGCGGTCACCGCCGCGTAGTACGCACGGTTCCGCGGCCTGGCCCAATCCTTCTCGCCGGTGCAGACGAGAATCCGCTCGCAATGGAGGTTATCCAGCCCCGGCGCGCCTGCCGCCAACGGGTTCATCCTCGGGTCGTCGGCGCCGCCCACGGCGCTCGGGCACGCGAACTCCCAGATCTTGGCCATCATGTCCTTGGCTATCGCCTCGGGCTCACCTTCCATGAGCGTGTTCCCACCGAACCAAGGGTGCAGAAGTATGGCGCCTTCTATCTTGGGCGCTGGTTGGAAAGACGCCGCTTTGATCAGGAGGTGGTGCGCCATGTTGCCGCCGACGCTGTCGCCGGCGAGGAAGAGGCGGCCATTGTCCCCGTGCTCGGCGAGCCACTCGTCTTTCCCCGCCGCGGTCCACTGGAGCGCGGCCCAGGCGTCGTCGTAGGCGGCGGGCACCGGGTGCTCTGGCGCGAGGCGGTACTCCACGGAGACGGCAACGACGCCGGCCGCGGCAGCGAGGGTCGCGACGTAGTTGTGGTACGTCGTGGAGACGGCCGATTCAATGACGAAGGCGCCGCCGTGGAAGAAGACGAGGACGGGGAGTTTCTTGGCCGGATCTGAGCAGCGGGC
>KE373134.1:258251-279638 GCA_000418225.1 Zizania latifolia | reverse complement strand
GCAAAAAAGGTACAAAGCGATCCATGACCTGCGTTCCACTGGTAGAAAGCTCAGAAGAGACCAAAAAAGGAATTACGTGGCTGTATTGGTTTCAACAGTCCAAAATCTATCCTCCAGTATCAAGAATAGTTGGAAAGCATCAAGTTTTTGGTCAAAAAAAGTTGAAATGGTGAGCTGTAAACGGACTTCACCATTGTTTAAAACCGAGTATCATGGGTCAGTATCTCTATGTGTGGATATTATGAAATGAAACAAGAATTGGTAAAGAACAATCCATGACTTTGTACTTTGCGAAGCTTCGAGATTTCTGCGTTGCTAGTAGCAAGTGCATGTACAACATGAAATATCTGACTGACACAACTGTCTGGTTTACCACATAAAGTACCAAATAGTAAACATGTATTGTGAAGCATACCTTTAGATTTCCAGAGGCATAAAGGTCAAAAAGTTTCTCAAGATGATGTTGCCACAGGTGAGCTGTGAGCATACTGAATCAGGAAAAATCCAGCCTGAAATTGGAAAGGAAAGAGGCCATAATTTTAAGGAGTACCCTACACCAGGATTCTTTTGGACGACACATCTATCTATTTGTCTATTTGGCTCAATGTCTGTAACAGAGCTTGCAAAGTATGTATCTAATTTTGAGCAAGTGGAAGTTGTAAACATAACTTGAGCTAGAGAGACTACTTGTCTAAAGCTTTGCTATCCTGATGGCCAACAAATTCACATCATGTTGTTTCTATTCTGTCAAATGGCCAACCAATAATTCCATTTTTAGTACTGCAGTGACACATTCAGTTTCAACTATAGTAAGAGTCCACTTTGCAATGACCAATTTATTTTTAGCTACTTTCCTGAACGCACTCACCACGGTTTTGACTTTTTGCAAGAATCTTCTCACACAGTCCAGTGCAATTTTGTGGATTCCATCTGTCTACCCCTTGATACTGAAAACATGAAATATTGTTCATTATTAATTAATATCATTCCAGGAATAAGTTACACCAACATGTTAAAATAGTTACAAGGAAAACAGGACATGTTAAAATAGTTACAAGGAAAACAGGACAGTTGCAAACACAAATTCAGGTAACTGTCAACACAACCATAACAGATTAATCAACAATCCCCCATAGGTATATATTCCAAGTCTCCCAACTATTAATGCAGATGCATAATGACATTTTAGAAATTTTCAGATCCAGGGAATGTTTCTTGACTCCAATGAAAACTACAATGACATTTCAGAAAATTCCCTGGGGGTGCTATACTCCAATCAAAATTACACAGATCCTGAATCACCTGTGGTTGACGATGAGGTTGTGAATTGTGATCTTCCTTTTCCCACATTCTATCCCCCCTCTCTCTCCCCACTGAAGTTGCCACTCAGAGCTATAATAAATAAATAAATGCAAGCCTCGGAAGCTGTCATGGATATACCTGGGAGGTCATGCCGATTACAACAATACATCCATGGATTGCTAATGCATTCAAGCATAAATCAAACATTTCTCTACCTAAAGATTCATATATGATACCTACTCTTGGAAACTCTTTTGTCAAGAACCTGGAAACAAACATTTGAACATTCCTTAATGGCTATAACCACTAAAAAACCTAAGATGGTTTAGTATAATACAGATTACTGATTGAAAGTCTAAACAGTAATTTCAGCGTACACCTATTGAGCATAGAAATTCTCCGCAGAGACAATACAGCATAAATTAAATGCAAGAATACCCAACACAGGTGATCCATTATTTGTGGCACATGGAAGGTTATGTAAGTGCAAGGATTACCATTACTTGGAAGTTGCAATATTATATCTTAGCAAGGAGAGGTAGGAGAAGACCACAATTCTTAATACATCAGGGCAGAGTCCATTGACATAATGCCATGTCGCTTCAGGGGAGCAAGTGATCGTGTAAACACTATCACACCACCTGGAAAAAGAGCTTTGAGATCACATAATGCATACATGCTTCAAACAGAAAGTTAGCATAATGTACAAATCAGCTTCTCATGTACTGTTTATTAATACATAATATGTGGAACACATAGACAAATAATTACTGTCCCTGTTATTGTACACAGGGCAACAGTAGCAGTTAAATTCCAAACGGGCCTTACATTGTAGCTGCAATAAAAAAACATCACATAGATTAATTATGTGCTACCTTTGACTTTCAGGTACCACTTCCAGCCTGTCCATAATTCACACGCTTTTTTACCAATTAGCATCCTCTTATATAAAAATTAATAAGGCTGCCAATTTGCATTTTAAAATGGGAATGCTACAATCAAGCAAATAAGATATAAATTTGATTGACTTTCTGCTGCTCATTTCAACTGAAATGGTTACAACTTACAAGCTTCCATAGATTTACAGTTTCTCAAGTTAAGCAGATTTATGGCCTTCTGCTAAGTGGTTTTAGTGGAGACATGCGGAAGCCAAAGTTAAATAGCATATTTATTGTTCATAATGAATTTTGTAGCATAACTCCTAATCCTCTATTATTGGTTACAAGATTGGAAAGAATAAGAAGGCACAAAACCATTATTACATAATCAGTGAGACAATGTTACTCTAGTGCAGGATCACTTTGGTGAGGATGATGTGATCAATTTACAATAAGGTACTATTTCAGTAAAGATGTGGTGAATGCCAACTATTAAGCATGATAATTACTAAATTTAGGAGTGAATACTTTTGTTTATTACAATACCAGCTCACATGTTTATGTTTATTTTATTCGAGAAGTGTTGTTCTGGTCCTTAACTACTTATCATATCACAATGTGTACACATTCTAAAAAATCTTACAGTTTGAAGAATTTAAGTGCATTCATCAGTATAGATAACAAACCTTTTGTCCCACTATACATTGGGTCGTAGTGCATAGGAGATAGGTCAGAAACTGAACCGATATTTATTATGACACAAGGTTTCTTCAAGGATCGCATTATTTGAGTCTGATGCATAAATTCAACATAAGTAGTGTACACGTGCCATTGGCAAGCTATAAAATAAATAACCTGTCTGTGAAATGTTTTTTTGAAGAATGAATGGAAGGTTGCATGATATTATATTGTAAATTTAAGCACAAGTATAGAATCCCAACTCCATGAATACTGCAAGAGGTTTGATTATTACAGTATTACTGATCCAAATTGATATCCTATTATTGCTCTCAATAGAACAGTAAGGACAGGAGATATTATGACAAATATTACTTCTTAACTTCCTCTAATAATGACAATTAATCCTAGTACCTTCTCTTCTCTGTAAGGTGTGTAGGACTAGCATTCACTGTCAGTCTGTCACTAACAAATATTTTGAGAGGTGCTAAATAAATTAACTTGACTATTCTCCAACAGGCAGCAGTTAATGAGATAGTTACTGCAATGGGGTACCATCAATAACAGCAACAAGGTTCACATTCACAGCATGCCTCCATGTGCTAGTTCGATCAGATGTATCATCATAGAGACATGGACTAATGATTTCTTGATAAATCCAGCACAGTTGATGCAGACATCTAGTCCACCATACATGTTTACATGTTCCCCAAAAGCAGCAGCAAGATAATCTACACATCAAATCGATGCAACTTTAAGATCAGCAAATGTAAATTTCAAGATAAACTAGACCCAGTTAATGGCTGGAAGTTGGAACCATAAGGTCCATAAAACAAGTGAGTCAGTACACAATGACAAAATAAACTGGCACAACAAAGAATGTACTGAAAACAAAATAAAGGAGATTTAGGACTGCTGACAAAAAAAGGCAAACAAATCTCTGCTAAAAAACAGTCAGGTGCTTCTTGAAAGCGAAACAAAGAAATTCATATTGATTCAGTATGCTATTAAAAATATTATATATTAAATTATAATAAATTTCTGGAAGACAGCAGTGATGCCTTGTTAACCTTATAGTGGATTTTCATACAGTGCTAAAAAACTAAAAGATTACATGCCATATGAAAATATATGGTGTATATAACACTATGTTATTTAATTGAGCTTGACAGACTGGATATTGTATAATGCTTGATAAATGTTCAGTACAAACTTTATTACTTATGAGATTTGTAATAACAGCCTTATGAGATCGGCCAAATTTTATTACTTGAGTTGATTTATTATCTTCATTGTCACTTTCAAACTTTTAGCTACAACAAATCAACTACATGTTTGGTACAAAAACAAGTAATAAAAAAGGAAATAAATTGCCATTGGCCCATTGCCCCCTTCCCCTAGAACTCTTACCTGCACTAGTGACATCGCACTTAATGAATATGGCAGATGGAACTCTGGGATCTCCATGAGACTGTTTGCTTTCTTTTCAAACTAATGAAGCAACTTCTCTTCCATTATCTTCAGAGAAATCGACAATAATCATGAATAGACATTTCTGTGCAAAAGCAATGCAAAGTGCTTTCCCTTCAAAATAATAGAAAAAGGAATTGTTAGGCCAGGCAATAATATTTTTATATAAAATCACTTGTTCTGTGCAAAATCAATTAATCTGTGGCTTTGGCGATTAGATATTACAAATTTACAATAGGGATTACAGGTGTTACAAATCGCATGCTTAATTGTTGTTACAGATGGAAACTAATGCCTAGTTTTGTATTATGCAGTATCAAATCGAGCAGAAAAGTGTAGTTCGTTTCCAGAAAGCCAACAGTTCCTTTAAGAAGCCAACAGTTAGACCCGAAAAGATTTAATCTCCTTTTGGCTAGAAAAGCTTCTCTCCTCATAGCTATATGTTAGTACAATTTGCAAAACACTCTAATGATTGCTGGATCATTTTGATACAGTGTCAGTGCCAGGTATCAAATCCAAATACAAGTACATATAGATGCACGCTATGAACTGTTTCCAGTGTGGTGTTTGTGTTTCGTACCTCCGTGTTCACTTTGGCTAACACAACGCCCCAACATTCCCGCAAGGCCGCCCAATTCAAGAGAGAGATCGGAGATGAAGCGGAGAGAAGCTGCAGTGATTGGACAAATTCATGAAACCAGGCAGCTACTTCCTCCATCCATTGGGCCAGAGCCCAACCCAACTACAGAAACACGCCTGACGGCCTGAAGCGGAATCACGACGATGGCGCACAGAGGGAGGGGCACGCATACCGATGCCGGAGGCGCCGCCGGTGACAAGGGCCGACATGCCGGGCTTCAGCTCCATCTCGATCGCCGGGGCGGCGCGGAGCTCGACGAGCCTTTGCCTGGGGAAACGCAAGGCAAGAGAGGTGCCGAGTGAGACGAGAGGAGGCTAGGTGAGGAGCGCGAATTTGCGAATGGTGTAGATCGACTTGAAAACTAACCCGGCCGGCCGGGCGGTGGAGCAGCCGAGAAGCCGAGACGGGGACAAGCGACGGCAACGAAGAAGAAAGGCACCAATCCAGGCATTTTTCTCGCCCTCACCCCTCGTATGTCTCGCCGCGTCTCCCTCAGCTTCTCTCTTCCGTTCCAAACGGTTCGAATTTTGGAGAGCGGCCGGGAGGCGGGCAGCGCCGCGCGGGGAGATGCACCAGCGTCCGCGACGGCGACCGCACGCACCACGCTGCTCCTGCCGCCGGACAACCCGTCTCCACTCTCCGCGGTGCTGCATTGCTCTGTGCGAGACTGCGACTGCGACTGTGTCTTCCTGGAATCTCTAGAAGATTCTAGATTGCTCGTGATCTGATAATTTACCACATTCATTTAAATGGTTCTACATATTTAAAAAAAAAGAAGTCATATGGAAAATGGTTCTACATATTTAAAAAAAAAGAAGTCATATGGAAAGTAATAAATTATCAATTTTTTCGATTTTTCATGCTATGATTTGTTTTTTTGTTAGGAATTTGAAAAGGTTATGCCTGCCCGGCAGGAATTTCAATAGAATGTCACGAGAAGCAATGCAATCGCTAGAATAAAGCAAAATTCCTACTGTATTCTAAACAGGAATCAAGAATCTCAAATTTTCATACGACAACAAAATCCTTTAACTTATTTATTCTTGTGTACAAGTTCAAAACGACCGGAATCAGATAAATGAGAACAAAAGTATAAAACGAAGAATCAGAGTAAGTACAAACTTTGCAGTTACTCAGAGATATGGCATTTGTTTCAGCTACACACAAAGACAGTAAACTGGGCAAGAAACTCAAGGGTAACTCTCAAGGCTGTCTGTGTCAATAGCCTATGCATCTGTCTTGCTATAATAATGTGTATTTTTCCCACTATGCTTTCTGATGATGAAATTGAAATACGATGTATCTCATGTCCGCAGAACTATAGCTTAGCAAGGGTCTGACTGTATGACGGATCAATGCACACAACCACCTGGAAAGGTTCACAGGGAAAATCTGTTAAGTCACATTTGAGTAGATACGATCAGGCTCATGTTTCAGTACAGAGGCGATGGTACCTTGCCGACACTTTTGCCAGAATGAAGATATTCTACTGCATCCGGCGCGGAAGCTACACCCAAGAATTTCTTGGGGTCAAGGGAAACCTGGTGTATGCGTTGTGCCATGCAAAGCTAAATTAGCCAAAAAACAACAACAAAGATATATTTGATATTATTTTACAACGATATTTGTCATTGCTAGGTTTAGGGAGGTGACACAAATAAGCGTGACGCCCCAAAGCCCAGGAGTCCCGTGGGGCAGCTCGTGAGCTGCACTGCCGATTGCTCGCTGATGAAGAAAGAAGATCAGAGCAGGCAGCAGTAGCGAACTAGGGATAGGATAGTATGCCATTACTCGTTAACAGGAGTTTGAACCAGATTATAAATCCAGTTGAATCCGACTGTAATAGCCTACGGTTAATCATTTTACACAAAGAGAGGACCAAAGTGTAAGCAAGTTATTACGCTGAGCACAGTCTACAAAAATGGGGTTAGCCTAGAGTCGCTTTGGAACCTGGGTGCTACAAGAAGCTAAATAAGAAACTAATAATAGTAAATAAAAATGTAGAACAGCCTCAAATTTTTACTTCACAGAATAAGGCAAATAAAGATACTAAATAGCGATTAAAAGGCAGAATAAAGGTAGCAACAAATTAAGTGTTCACGACTATCCTGCCCTAAAGAACATTGAGGCTGTCTCTAGTTCCCATTGGTTTCCACTAAAGAGAATACCAGAGTCCAAAATTTTCAAGTAATACTTCAGACATTCAGTTGGAAAGCAGTAGATTTCTGTAAAAACAGATCACCCGGGCTATGTGCTTTGGCATGATTTAAAAGCAATATTATGGTGCAATGTACTGTTTTTGAGGATAACATAAAAGAGAAACAAGAAATGGTAGAATAATTTCTGCCTCATTAGTCGTTACCCAAATACAGGTCCTACCAATGTAGATTCATGTTTACCCTAGTTACATACAGTGCCAACAGGAAATTTACATTATGAAGCATACCTTTAGCTTTCCCGAGGCATACAAGTGAAACAGTTTGTCAAGATGATCTTGCCACAAGTGAGCGTACTGGATTAGGAAAAAACCAGCCTGAAATTGAAAGGAAAACACTCGCTAATAGAACAGTTCACAAGAATTCTATCTGTATATCACAATCACTGTGTCATACAGTTTGCAGTATCCATATAACATTTGATCACGAACAATTGGTATATCGCTACTGAAAAGAACGGAATTTGCTACTGAAAATTAATAATCCTAATACTAGACCAGATTGATTCCTTTCCTAGAAAAATGTTGCTGCCTGTCTATTGATATAGACCTAGATAGATAGATTTCACTCCTAGCTAAATAATAAACAACCAAAAAATGAGCTCATACCATGTTGGCTCTGATCTGTCAGAAATACTACAGCAAGTACTAGCTGGATGCAAAGGCAATGCTGCAAATCCTAAGGTAGATACTCCATCCATTTCCATTTTCTTGACACAACCAATTTAATATTCAAAATTTGACCATTAATAATTTCTAGGACTGTTTCGACTGTAGGAACAGTAATCAGTTCATTTCCCTCATGAAGATTGTTCAGTTATGATAAATGAATGCTGTATCATTAGATATCATGCAACATACTTTAGTAACATTGTATACACTTTAAGTACTTACTACAAAAAGTAACAGAGAATTTGAAAATGGAGGGGTACTAGCCAATCCAAGTATAGAGATCAATAGTCTTAGTATGGTAAATTCATTGCTTACTAACCAATTTATTAAATGAGCATTAAATGAGTGTTGTACATGCCATCTAAAAGTTCAGGAGGTCACTGCTTACAGCACACGTACCACAGTTTGACTTTTAGCAAGAATCTTCTCACAGAGTCCAGTGTAATTCTGAGGTTTCCATCCATGCTCTCCTTGATACTAAAAAAACAAAGACTGCTCATTATGAAATGGAAAAGGCCATGACATTTTATTAAAACAACTGCAAGCTAAATGGGATAATAACTGGCACTAATTTCAACAGGTGTCACCAGAACAATAGCAGTTCAATGATACTTCCTAGATACATCTTCAAGTCTCCTAGTACAAATGTTTTTCAGATGAAGAGTGGAACAAAATTCCATAAATCACGCTGATATAATTTGTTCATGAGCCTGTGATTACTAGATTCCCCTATTCACAACATATGATAAATAAAAAAAATGAGTTTGAGCTGTCAACCATACCTGGGAGATCATACCGATTACAACAAGACGTCCATGGACTGCAAGTGCATTCAAGCATAAGTCAAACATTTCCCCACCGACAGATTCATATATGATATCAACACCTCTTGGAAATTCTTTTTTCAGAACCTGGAATCAAACATTCAAAAGGTCACTAATTACTAAACTCTCACTGAGAAGAACTAATAAGGGTCCCGTAAATGGGAATAGCATACAGCCACATGAAAGTTGAAACTGATAGTAATCAGTTTCAGAAATACTCAGTAGTATAAAGATTTTCTACATGTACATTACAACATAATTGTAATTAAACAATCCACAACAAACATTGGGCATTATCAGTACTTCAATAGCACATGAAACATTGCACACTTGGAACTCTTAAGATTTAATAGCGCCAAGTAGAAATAGGGTATGGCCACAAAACAGAAAAAATATGTTTAACTTTGGACTAGACAACATATTTGGATCATTTATGTCAACACATAAAGGAAAATGCTACCATGCTTAAAAACATAATACAGTATAAATTATAGCAAAACTGCATTCTATGCACTAGAGATACCAAAAGTGAAGCTCAAAGCAAAGCTTACATCTTTGATCTTTTCATTTCGGTAATTGATAACTCGATCAACTCCTAAGGTAGACAGAAGTGCAGCTTTACTTTCACCGCCACATGTGGCAACAATCTTGTTGCCTGCTAGTTTTGCGAGCTAGTGAAGTAATAAAAAAATACATTCAGCACATATGGTCATATGGATATGATTCAGGTTCAATAACAGCTGATAAACAGAGTAACATGTAGGCATAAAATCGAGGATGATGACCTTGTCTGTGTCCTAGAAACATCATATATAATGCAGCAAAAAGTAATGAAAGGAGCTAAAACATGTCCCCAAGTGCTAGTTAACTACAAAAAACAAACTATGCTTGTTCTAGCTTACATGAAACAGTTATCTTGTGGAAATTCGAAAATGAAATTTGAGGCTTTATATTTACACTTCCTAGATAAACTATAGAAATAGGTGAGTAGCTGAGCATTGCATTATATCAAACAAAAAAGGCATAGTGATAGTAACCAAATGGTATCAGCTGACCTGGACAGCAAATTGCCCTGTTCCACCAGCAGCTGCTGTGACTAGAACAACTTGCCCTGATGTCATCTGGCCAGCCTAAAGGCGGCAGAAATAAACCCAAATCAGATAATGAAGTTATATTCCAGTAGACCAGTACTAAAATTAAAGTTTGATTCACCAAGTATGAGGTCAAAGCCACAAATTATGTAGCAAAGAAAGAAAAGGATGGTGTACTGACCTTCTCAAGGGCAATTGAAGCAGTCAATCCTGATGTTAGCATGGCAACAACCTCTGGGTCTGGTCTTGGCACAGGAAGAAGATGCTTGGCTGGAACCTTTTGTCAGAAAGATGTAAAGACAAGGGCGGACTGACAGATGGATGCTGGGAATAATTCATTGAAAGAGTGGCGACAGTTGTTGGTAATTTAGTGTACAGCAATGCAACACAAATGCATAGGGTGCAATACCTGTGTGAATTCAGAATAGGTCCCAAAAGTCATAAGGGCTACAGGAGTACCAACTTTGATATGATTCACTGAATCTCCAACAGATGCAACAATTCCCACAGCCTACATAGGTTAGAAATTCTCATGAGAAGAAAATTATGGGAAAATAAAATATAGAGGTTGTTTCAGAATATCTTAAAAACATTATCCAACATTGAGCATGCTATTAACAGTTTCACATGGAAATATGAGGACATCGGTCACCTCAAAACCAGCATCAAATGGAAGGCGTGCAGCAGTTTCTTTAGCAGTGCCACTGAAATAACGTCCAGAGCTGAAGTTAACCTGCAAAGCACCATTAAAATCTTTGGAAGGTTAATCAATCAGAAATCAAGAAGAAAACAATTGGAAACACCAACCCAAGAACTTACATCACTAGCATTTACACCAGCGTATATTATTTTAACTAAAGCACTGTGTGGTTCAACAGGCAATCTCAAGCGCACACGATCAAGCCTTGTGGCATTGCGGAAATTATGGCTGAGTGTGTGAACAACTCTACAGGATCATCATCAAGAGACAGTCATTAATCAAATAAATGTCATTTCATGTCATATTGTAAATTTTGCAGTCAGAAACATAAAAAGTGGAATGCTATTGACTTATTGGGATCGGAGGAAGTTTCCAAGGTGTAAAATATAAAAACTGGCAGCCAATATATTACAAAATGAGCAATTCTAGATGATAGAAAACACAGATTCCAGAAAATCACATAGATAATCATCTCTAAGAAACAAGCATTTCACAGAGAAATCCATACAGTACAATCATTATTGTTTTTGCTGGGTTATCCACTGTTTCACTTGCACTAAACCAGACACTGCAGTCTGGCCTATAGAATACAATGATCAGTTAGCTTTTCCAAAGAAGGATGGACTGGATGGTAAAATGTATCTGCTGGTGTTGGGTGCAATGTAGTATAGTGCAGGCATGAGGCACCTCTTTTATTATTTTTCTGCTGGCAAGTGTTGCATGGTTATGAAAAGGTATATGCTCAATAGCTGTTCATTTTCTGTTTGAGGTATTAACTTAGTGGTTTCAACCATTTTAGGGAAGGACTTAAAATGAAAATCTAATAAAATATTGGGATAAGTTGTTATTTACTTGAGAATGTTGCAATTTTTTAAAAAAATATATAAATTATAGCATACCAGGATAACTTACATCTTCTCATAGAATTCAGGGGTTTGAATGATAGGGAAGTTATTCTGTGTTAACATCCTTTTTGACTTGGGGGGATTAACCATATACTTTCTTTGTTCCTCTGGTGTTGGCCAGTACTCCATCCCTCTTCGTTTAGTTATCCAAAGGCAAGCACCAGCCTTGCTTTCATCTTTAATAAGTTCAAATGTACCTAATCCAAATGAAATGGGTTCTTTTCAGGTGATCAAAAGAAAGGGGAAACATAAAATGCAACACACCACGGTAGATAACGAAAGTTGCATAGGAGTATTACCTGTCCCCTAGGCTTGAGAAGTTAGGTCCCTAATGTAAGGAAACCAACTAGTCAAGGCAAGTCAAAACAATACCTACCAGACAGGGATCTGCCATAGGTACAGGGACCTATCCCAAGAAAAGGTATATCCATTTTTTACAGACCAGGCTTTCAGGATTTGGATATTTGCACATCAGTAAAACCTACCCCATATTTGTGATATCCTCTCATCATCGACATTCCATTCACACATTCAATTGCTGATGTGTTTATCTATGGATATGTGAACAGAGTATTGATGAGATATATGATTTAGTTTCATTCATTTAAACCAAGGATTGCAGTGGGAAATGGCATATCTTTTGTCAGTTGATAGTCCCTCCAAAAACAAGTTGCTTTTATAAGTTTAAGGATCTATTTGTATAGTTCTCGATCTCAGGGACCAAAGTTACATAATCATGGAAGTTTATGGAAAATGTTCACAGATGTCTACATTCAATTCAACATGTAAAAGTGTAAAACATCACATCTCAACAAAAATACTAGAATTATTCATCAAAATCTTAAACATACCTGTATAAACTGTGGCACACAAATTATGGTCAAAAGACTAAAAGTCGATAACACACATACCTGCAGGTAAAAAAGATGAGAAACAACGTACCATTAACAATATCTTCCATCTTCAAATATCCACCAGTTGCATCTATTATTCTATGATTTAGTTGTTCTGCCATATTAGTTTGAACAAACTGCATATATCAAAACAATAAAATATGTCATGTTTAATAAAGATTAATAATCATGGAGCAGTGTTTCCTCCGCACCATCCAGCCGTTAATCATAAGATAAAATGATAGAACAGTTTGTTCATGATAAATTTGGGGCAATTGTGAATTTGTGAGTTGTGACTTGAAAGGCTTTGTTGTTGTTGTTGTTGTTGTTGTTGTTGTTGTTGTGAATTTGTGACTTGGAAATTAACTTTCCTGATATCCACAAATTTTTCCGATAAGGATTATCACGAATTTTGCCCACTTAATTGATTTTACCTGTGAGCTCAACTACATGTCCATACAACACTGCAACAACTAAAAAAGGAATGTTATATAAGATTGCAATTTTAATGGGTGCGTGGACGGCCATATGGATATCTGCTCCTGGTCCTTGATAATCAAGGTAGAGACCAAGTGCCTCCTTTTTAAAAAGGAAACAGTACGGGAGTGCCCTACAGAAAGCTTTATCTGATCATTCTAATAAATTTTCCAGGTAATAAGAACTTATGTAGTTATGTTAATGGTGAGCACAGCTGGATGTGATGTCTGTTGTACCATCATCATGTTAATATTCTGATATACTACCAAACCTACCAGCAAATTCACAAGTTTAGGACTGAATACATATACTTCTCATGCTAGAGTAACAAGTCAACTGTGACTATGAGTCAGACAATGATAGAAAAAAAATATATTTCATATTTGCCTCCAGTAATGTCATAATGTGATATATTCATACCTCAGGGCAGAGCGCATTGACACGTACACCTTGGCGTTTTAATGGAGCAAGTGATCTTGTAAACATAACAACACCAGCTGCAATACAGATATATTTGAGATAACACAGTGATACAATGTGCACACATATCATACAAAATATAAAATGAATATAGAGTTAATAATGGAAAACATTGTTGTGCAGCACTTGTTACATTAGCAAAACATGAGATCATGTACAAGTTGTGGTTGCAAAGTATCTTGAAGCATGCATATTATTTTTCACAAGTAAATAGTAAAATTACAATCCAAATTGACCTTTCATCGCAACTGCAATCTGCCCAAAAAAGAGAGAAGAATAATATACGGGATCATATATGCACCTTTCGTCCCACTATATATGGGATCAAAGTTCATAGGATAAAGGCCTGCGGCTGAACCAATATTTATTATGACACCAGGCTTCTTCCCGGATCGCATGATTTGACTCTGGTGAAAAAACTCGATCATAAGTAGATGTGCTGTTTGCATGAAGTAAAAATTAAATAATGTGCTGACTATTTATAAATGTTTTGAAAAAAAGCACAATGAAGAATCCAAACTCCAATAATATGTTTGATTTGTCAGTTGTCATTGATCCAAAATGCTACCTAGTTCTCTCTCAAAGAAATTTATGGACAGGTTGCATTATGAGAGACTATCACCTCTTAAATTCATCCAATAATGATAGGTGAAAACAAAGACAGGGAAAAACTAATACCTCCTCTATTCCACAAAAGGATCAATAGATACCAAAAGCATATGAGCATTTAGTATATTTTAATACATCTATAAATAGTAGATGGCCATATAGAACTGTTACTTGGTGTAGGCGTGTAGCATTAACAGATTGAGTCATTGGACCGAATGAATTCTGTTTAAACAGTTAATGGACTTACTGCAATGCGAGTACCATCAACAACAGCAACAAGGTTAACATTTACAGCATGCCTCCATGTGCTAATTCCATCAGATTTATCATTGTAAACTAATGTTTTGTTGGCAATTCCAGCACAGTTGATGCAGATATCTAGTCCACCATATGTGTCCACATGTTTCCTGAAGGCAGCAGAAAGACCACCTACATAACAACACTGTGAACATTAGGATCATGGCAAACCAGAAGTTCAACTGTTCAAGCAAAATTGTCCTTTAAGTTAACAGTTGAAACCATACTGCAAATAATCACAAATCCAAAAATAAAATAAATCACAATGGTATAATTACAACAAGAAATCATGAGTTCCAGACCAACAAGATATAAAGGATTTGGAGCTCTCACACACAAAAAAAAGGAAGGTATGAATAAAGCATTGTTACAGTTGGCTTTCAAAGAGTCACACTTTGCCAGTTCCTTATGTCGGCCAAATCTTGTAGTTACTTTAGTTCTTACATGTGTTCACTGTCAAAAGCTCTCAAAACCATGAAAAAAAGCTAAAGTGGTATGAAAAACGTGGTACACAAACAAATTAATTGACCTTTATTCTTACCTGCATTTGTAACATCACATTTAATAAATATAGCAGATGGAACTTTAGGATCTCCATGAAACTTTTTATTTTCATTTTGAACTAATGAAGCAGTTTCTCTTCCATTTTCTTCAGAGAAATCAACAATAGTCACAAATAGACCCTTCTGTGCAAAAGCAAGGCAAAGTGCTTTCCCTGCAAAAATTAAAAAGAACATTCTGTCAATGCATTAAAAGAATCTGCTGGAATTGTTGTCCTACAGAAAACCAATTAAATCATGGATGGAACAAAACAATGCTTCGCGAATTTGATACTGACACTGAACAAACAACAGGATTTATTTATATTCATCATATAAAATCCAGCATCTACAAGGTGACAATTTGCTGCTTGAAATTATGCATCACTCCCAAGTACCAAATCAAAGTACAACTATGCAAGGAAACATGCTGGATGTTTTTAGTAGAGCATGCACATCTGCCCTATCCTTTCAGGGATACCAAAAAGGGAAAATCTGAGCTACCCTGCTATCTGGATGTTTTCACTCTGACTGACACAACCGTTTGCCCATTAATTGAACCATAAGCAGCGCAGTTACAAGTCCTCAACACCCTCCATTTGCAAGTTGCAAGCATTACAGAGTGCTTTCCGGACAGGCACCCATCACACGGATCAATAGATCATCACTTCCAATCCAAGCACCACCCCGTGTAACTAGCCCACTCCTCCTCACTTCTCAGACCATGAAACAAATCCCCCATGAACAGTGTACAAAATCAGGCCAACCAGCCCGCGAGTCATGGGAACATCAAACATCACCCAACCAGCAGCGATCGTCCCTTACACACGGAGAAACATCAAGGCGCGTGCCGCGCCAGGACAGTGGGTTTATTGAACCGGACGTGCAGAGAGAAAGCTGGAGAGATACAAAGAGAAGAGGCGATCCGCACCGATGCCGGAGCCGCCGCCGGTGACGAGGGCCGACATCCCGGGCTTCAGCTCCATCTCTCCGGTGGGTATAGGGGGGGGGGGGCGTACCGGGAAGCTCGGCCGGCCGGCCGGCGGGTCCGAGTTTGGCGAGGGACAAGGCGAAGGAGAGGGGAGGCAGGGAAAACGATGCTTTATCGCGTACTCGCTCTTCTGACCAATTGACCAAACCTTGCACGTCAGTTTAATGACTCAACAGTTTATACGAAGCGAGTTTGTTGCGTTGCCGGTTGGACCCGTAAGAGCATCCCCGGAGTTGATCTAAAAACGATGGACGGGGGCGACGCTGGAGCTGTACAGATCCGCCACCTCCTCAGCGGCTGCTTCCTCTTCGGTGCTCGTCAATCTTAGATGGCGCATGAGAACGGTGGCAAAGTGGCAAGACGTGAGGTGGAAGATCTGAAGACCGGCGATGATGCGAGCCTAGGCTGAAAAATTGGTTCAGGTTCACGAGCGAGGCTCGGCTTGACTCAGTGTGGCTCGTAGACGAAACGAGCTGAGTCCGAGCATGTGTTTCAATCTTAGTTCCAAACTGAGCCAAGCCAACTCGTGAGCTGCTCATTTGGCTCGTGAGTCTGATTTATTTTTTAATTTTAATATATAAAATATTTTATTTGAGCGTAATACTTATTATTTAATGTAAATCATGATTTTTTTATTGTTAATATTTTTTCTTAAATATAGTATATATTAATACATAATTTTTGAATTTAGATGTTTTAATTTATATTTTGCATATAACATATATTAAAATCGGTAGGCTCACGAGCCAGCTCGAGCTAGCTCGAGTCACACACCGAGTCGAGCTTGGATTTTTAGCTCGGTTTATAAACGAGCCGAGCGTTTTCTATCGCGCCACACCGAGCCGAGTCTAGCTTGTTTCCAGCCCTATGCGAGCGTGTAGCGTGGGAATGGCAAGTAGTATACCGAAACAATGGGTAGAGGCATAGAAATAGAAGTGCTGAGAGATAAAAGATTTGCCTTGGTAGACTAGATATAGAGATAGGTATGATTGTTTAGGAGAGATTAGATCATATACTCTCTTTTTAGATGAAAAATTAAGGATTTATATTGTACATCTTACTAACACATGGATCATCTTGGATTAATGACATATGAGATAGGAGAATAAATTCTTAATTTTCATCGAAGGGTATATGATCAATTTTTTCTTGTTAAGGGGTATCGCATACTTTTATTAAATTATTTATATTTAGCTTTATGGTATGAAAGATATTCTAAACTTACAGGTAAACTCTAAGATCACACATGTCGAATTTTTATATGGCAGAGAAGAAAGAGACTACTGCTTAATTGACTATCTAATTAATAGAATTTTTTAGTTTATATCATTACACATAGAACTATACACTCCTTGTTAGAAGTATGGATTGAACGTGTTTCTACTACTTAATTGACGGAATTTCATAGTTTATACCGTGCACGTATAGACGTAGAACTATACAGATTAAACATATAACTAGTATTGTTGTATGGATTGGTGAACACACACCGTATATATATAATAATCGCCGTCCGAATCATTATACATGGTCTGAGTGGGACCTTTCTATTAGCCTTAATTTTATTTTAAGAAACTTTGTACATTTTCCTATTCCCATTAATATATATATATATATATATCAAGTATTTAAATATCTCTATCTACGGGCTACCGCAAAAGAAAATTTGTTCACGCCATCCTACTGGATGCTAACTGCCCCAAATGTTAAATTAAATTACATATCTTGCCACTGTCCCACCACGCAGTACGCACGCATGTGCGAGTCCCGACTGCCAACTCCTCTTGCTTCTCAATCTCCTCCTCTCGCGCGACTGAAGACGGCGGCGAGCCGGCGAGCAGCCAACGTCCACTCCATCGACTGCGACGAGCACGTGCGACTGCCCCCGCTTGGTTCCTTGCCCGCCCCTCTTGACCTCCGTCACTCTCGGGCGCTGCTGAGCGACAGCCCCGGCGACACCCCTGCGAGTGACCGATAACTAACCCGTTGATCATGGCGGGTCCAGCGGAGATGACCGGGCTGGGTAGTGGGAGCAGCGTCGGTTCCCCCTCCTGAGCGGTGGATCGGCGCACATGAGTCGGAAGCAATGGAGACATCCTGGTAGATCGAGGTAAGTGGGGGTACCCAGATCCGACGTGCGACGCAGAGGAGAGGGACGAAGTGAAGGGGGGAGGCGGAGCCCTGGATCCTGAGCGGCGGCGGTTGGTCGGTGACCTGGGGGCTTGCTAGCTCCGAAACAGCAGCACACCGATGGGAGAGTTGCTTGGCTCCCAAGCGGTGGCAGCCCTGTGATGACCGGCGGGGGATTTCAAACGGTGGCAATGGCTCCATAGCCATGGCGGCCCCGTGATGGCGCGGAGGAGTTCAGACGGTGGCAATGGCTCCATAGCCATGGGCCATGGAGCCATGGAGGCCCCGTGATGGCCTCGTGAGCGCGCGGAGGAGTTCAGACGGCGGCGATGGCTCCATAGCGGTGGAAATGCAACGTTGGCACAGGCTAGGACGAGCTGGACGAGGAGGACCCCGGAGCCAATGCTGATCTAGAGGAGTTTCAATTCGTGCATCAGCGAAAAAGAATCCTCCAGACAAATTCTAATTTCTAGTTTTGTTTGTTCCGAGACTGATCATTCAACCTGTCCATGAAGAATCAGGATAGTAACCCCTACATCCGAACATCCATTCTTCATCCTAGAGCAGGGTAATCTCAACATCTTTCTCATTCATCCTAGAACGGGGTAGTTTTAACACCATTCTCTTGTTATTTCTGATTCTTGATAGTTCATAGAAACATGACTGGAGTTGTTAATCAGAGATTCTAGACAATGTGATCCTCACACTGTCCCATTCTACAGCTGATCTCAATGCCTGATGCTCTTCCGTTGCTACTGAAATATTCGCTTTAAACTACACAAGAGAATAAATTTCATGACAGTTAACTTCCTTTTTAATCTGTCACTGTTAACAGGAGTGGTTCTGAGTAAGGATGTTTATGACAATAATCCCTTGAATGTTCTCTGTAGGTTCTAGTGAATTGCTCCATACTGAACTGCTGATTGAACTATCACCTGCTATAATGGTAGATTCAGATCTAGAGTTGTGGAAGGATACAGATTTCTTAGCCAGGATCTAGATGGCTGAAGTATGAAGGCGCGAGCTAGAATGACCTGGTAAGCTCTGCTGCAATAGAAATTTAGCTAACGATGTTCAGGCAGTTCAGCTCAGATGAGAACGAAGAAATTCTCTTATCTTTTTTTAATTGGTGGTGAGATCCACCAACCGGAACATATACACTACATAAACCAACTAATCATCTTTTTGTTATGGTCCCAGCAACCTAGCACGGTACGATTCAACACTATCGATGGCCTTGGTAAGAGAGTTGTATATATACATAACCAAAATCATTAGGGTACAAGTAAATTTTTTTAAGCCAACTGGCATGGTGTATTAATCAGAGAGAAATAGAGTTACAAGTTACATGAGCTAAAAAAAACAGGAAAGACAGAGATAGGAGAAGAGAGAAACACTACAAAGAAACCAACAGATCACATTAATACAGAGCTATACCAAAATACTCGTGAGATGCTTCGCTTCTCTGCTTGCCACATTTATAATTCATCCAAAATATGATCAACTAAAACCATCTACGTGGATTCAATACCCCCAGAAAGTGGCATCGCCGTGGGTCAGCTTGGCAAACGTGCTGAAGCTATGGTCTTGCCCTTGGAATTATAGTACAAGTAAACGCCATGGAATGTTTCTACAGTGTTGGATGAGCACAAATCTCCTAGTAATATCACTGTCATCACTTAGAGCTCTATTGGAATGCAGGAGTGTAATAAGATTTTTTACATAGTTTATTTTCTCCTAAATTTTCATAAAAAAATTTCATTACAAAGAAGCCAAGAAGCCATAGACCAAAGCAGAGTCGTACTGTGCTTAGCCCGACCTTGGCCCGGGCCGTGCCGAGTGGCCTGGCCATCTAGCGATTACCGTGCTGTGCGGGGAGGCCACGCGCAGCCGCAAGGGGAGGACTTCACGCTGCTCCTTGCCGAGACCGGGGAGCGCGTCGCCGGCGACCCGTCCACCTCCTTCTCCGTCTAGTCCGTCTTCACGGTACAGCATTCACCTATGCATGTCGGGTACTCTGGAAGGTTCTACTGCTCGAGTTTTTGTCCCACATAGCACACATCTCGACATCTCGTCGCCTATGCTATAACAGCTGAAGCAACTATTCAGATCACCCGATTGGCCGATTGTTTGTGCCCTGTACAACACCAGTGTTAACTACTGGGCAAGGAATTCAGGGACACGGAGACAGATCACTCTCTCCAGACGTTTGTCACTTGGCACATATCGACATACACCGTTGTCTTCTACGGAGTATGAAACAAGCAAACATGCATATAAAAAAAAACCCAGCGACGTGACCGAGCTAAAAGACCATGCAACTAACACACACGCTAACACACCCCGGGCGGCCAAAACAACAGCTCACCTACTGGGATTTGTACGCTCCACCTGACACTTGGGGCAACGGCGAAGACAAAATCATATATAGGCACAAAGCTTTAGGGCTATAAATAGGCTTAGAGAACACCGTAACGACGAATCCTTTTCCTGAGGAATACACCAGTAACCGTACCACATTAATACTCATTGTTGTATATCCCAACAATAATGTATAGATCAGAAGTCTTGTGTAAGCCATGCACCGCGGGCTGCACATACATTGCACTTCACATGTTTTTAGCTATTCACATGACATTTATAACGTACTAGAATGCTCTTATTAATATTATATCCGTCTCGTAATATAATAATTTAGTACCGAATGAGACATTTCATAGTATAACGAATCTGAAATATGACTGTCCAGATTTATTATACTATGAAATATTCTATTCAATATTAAATTGTTATATTATAAGACGAAGAAGCAATTTTTGCGGCTGGAGCATCTAGGCTAGCTCTTGAGGCTCATTCGAGGGCTTCACGTGGGAAAGTGGGAAGACGCGCGCGCGAGGGATTGTCACTGCATGCGCGATTCATTTGATGACCTGGCCTGGTCCCCCTTGCCGGTTGTCACTTTCCCACGTGCTAGCTAGCAGCCTTGTTGGACGCCAAGGGAAGAACTCGCCGGCCGGCGACGAGCCCGGCCGTCAACCGTCGATCAGCAACGATATTGTTTATGGGATGAGGTGGTTAATTCTGATGAACAGTTGAAGCGCACCGGCAGGGGTTCATCTCTTGGCCGTGCATGCCTGACCGATATGATCGAACAGCTAGAAGAAACGACGGCAAGTACGGCACACCACTTTTTCCGGTGATGTGTTAGTTATATTTGCCACCAGCGCGAAGGCGTCATATATAATTGGAATTGCTCTCAGGAAAGCTTGGAAAACGAAATGGCTACTCAAATTAATGGAGGGAAGCAGGCAGGCATGGACAGGAAGAAGAGCACAAAAAGATGAGGGTCCATCAGTCCATCTATCGGCTGTTGTTATGTATATATGCCAATCATATGCCCGGCCGGTGCAATCAAACAAACCTCAAACTTTAACCATGCATGTGATCTGGGTCACATCCTCCAGAGATTGATTCAAACAGCAAGTGTTGCACTCACGCAGTGTCCTACACTCATGCAGTCATAATCTCCACTAATCAGACAATATATCTAATCTCTCTTCATCTACATGTTTTGTGTACAATATATGTGTGTATGT
>KE373134.1:234451-245429 GCA_000418225.1 Zizania latifolia | reverse complement strand
GCTGAGATGCAGCAGCAAGGACTAGGAGTAAGGAGATGCCAATACCATCACACATCACCCGGTTTTTGCCCCGTGATCTTTCGACCTCACTCTCTGGCTAGTTAGCCAGCTACGACGTATGTACGTATACGTACGTTACACTGCGTCGTACTTAGGCTCTCGCTTCTTGTACGTATACGCACATTCAGGCATTCAGCATTGATCCGATCTGATTAATCATCACAGGGTACAGATGTTTCACGTGGTCTGACCTAGCGTCGTGGGTTCAAAACTTGAAACCCCAGTTAACTCGCCTTGTCGGCGAACTTACGTACGGCTCGGCATGCAATTATTTGCTTGCCTCTCCCTCGATCGCTATTCGCCACGGGCCAGCCGGCCGGCCGCATGCGTGTCCATCTGATAGCGTCTTGTTTTGCTCAATGGATAATGTGATCCACCATCCAGCGCGTAGATCCACTCCTGTGTGTGGATGTAGATCCAGCTAGCCTCTCATCCTCCGTTGATTTAGCGAAAGGCCTCTACCATCACTAGCTAGCTACTGGTGGTGAGTGGTGACACTTCGATTGATGGAGATCGAGCGCATGTATTGTGTGGTGGTGAGCGTGCGTGCACGGCATGAGCATGAGTGCATGACCCCCTGCCGGGAACGTACATGCAGGACGACGCGTGCCGCCTTCAATTCTTGGTCCCTGGTGAATAAATGGCGGGTACAAGGTGAGGAGAGGATCACTGTGCTCTCAACAGTAGCGTCCTGTAACCAGGAGACACATGTTTTCCATAGACAATTTTTTTTCTTCTCCAACGCCGTGTTCTCCGCTCGTGGATTCTCTCACTCTTTTGATTGTGATCGGCAACCGTGCATGCGCGCGCAGGTGCACGCGGCTGACCCGGCGCCGGCGGAGGTGCGACGACGCACAAAGCCCGCGGCACTGTGCGTGTCCCGGCCCTCGCCATCGTGCGCGCGTGCACGCACGCACGCCTGCTTGCCCCGCCACGCTTGTTGCATGCATGGGCGCCGGCCGGCGTTTGAGATCTCGCGTCGGGCACGCGCGCGCGCCGCCGGGTTTGAAAGGGAATCGACGGCGACGTACGTGACGACGACGTCGCGCGCGTACTCGCTAGGTAAAAATGCACGAGCGACAGCTAGCTAGCTGTTCCCTTATTGGTATTTGGTCACCATGTTGTACTCCGGTAACCTGAAAATATATATCTTTCATGGCGACATGGCGTGCACGAGGGGCTAGGAGTACATGACCAGCTAGCTACTACTATATGTTCTCGGTTTAATGTATATCCGGCCTAGAGCTCAGTACAGATCCGGTAGCATCTAGCTGGGCTAAGTGTGCTCTCATTGGTCAGTGCCTCACTGAAAAGAAGGTGTCATAGGTCCGGGGCCGGGGCCAGTACATATCTATGCTTGCTCTTCTCTCTCACTACTACCTCTCGTCGTCGTCTGAGCAATGTTACCACATGCATGCATGCCTGCCTGCCTGCATGGACGTCATTGGCTCATTGCTTTGCTACTACTATTTCGCCACGTGAAGCATCAGACAAACGGTCTCCTGGGTAAACTGGAGTGCAGCAGGTTTGCTAGAATTCTAGGTTCGTCGTCGAGTAAAGCCCCATCTCAAGTTTGATTTATGGCTTAAATTCGGACATATTTACAGAGTTCCGTGTGATTTCTTAAAAAATATTATATAAAAATCATTAAAAAGTATTGTCAATCTTTTTTTATCAATTTTTAATATTAAATTAATTTATTTGAGCACATAAATAATTGCATTCATCTACACATTCCGTCCTGAAATATAACACATTTTAGATGATTTTTTTCAAATATAATAACATGGTATTTATAAAATATAATTTTTATCTATAAAATACTCACAATACCCTTAAATTTTATTACTCATTACTTACTCAATCACTTCTGAGCTTACACTCACCTACCCTGAAAAAACTATTATAGTATTTTTACGCATCTTTTTCCCAAACTAAAAACACTCTATTTTTAAATGGATGGAGTATCTTTTATCAATGGAGCAGTAAATTACACTGGAACAGCATTGATACATCCCTCCCTAGCCTGGACCTGACCGGACTAGTAGTACGAGTCGTACCAGCTGAATACTCCAGTAGCTGATATACACCAATGGCTGCAGCCAGGTCAACAAGACCTAGCTTTTTTTTTTTACTCTGCGAGAAAACACACAGGGTCACAGAGATAACTGGGAATCAACGTTCTGGCATGCAACGACGTTCGCTCGCTGGGTGTGCAAGCTGCACTGCATGCGAAGAACAGGGCGCGGCTTTCCACGTAAATAACGGTAAATTTGTTCAAAGCTCAGTCTTTTTATCTGGGTTCCCATGTTCGCCCGCCGGCCGGCCCGGCGAGCGAGCGGAGCGCGCACGGCATTTATTCGCTGCAGCATGGGTCGCTCGGAGCAATAAAAACCGCATCGGAAACAACACTTTCCCGAACGTCCACAGACCACAGGCTAGGGCACTGCAGCCATGCATGCAGGCGAAAACAATGGGAGAATTGATGAACTGAACTGAACCTAGCTAGCTACTGACGGATTGAGCTCGCAGACTCGCAGTGTTCTAAAAATAAAAGGATGATGCGTGGCCCTCCATGGCTAGCGAGGGAGCGAGCTAGGTCGAGGGTTGATCGGCTCGTAGCGAGCAGCAGCAAGCCAGCGAGCCAGCAACCAATGGAGGCGATCGATCGGCATGCAGCCTGCAGGGTAGCCAGGTCTGCAGCTAGCTACTCTGCTACTGGTCAGTTGCTGCGACGCGCGAAGCTTTTTGTGCGCGCGCATGGGCAACAGTGCTAGCTAGCGAGCTGGTGTGATTTGACTATTTGAAAGGAGAAGGGAAGCAGTTGGACTGGACTGAGCTCGCGTCCCGGCCGGCCCCCAGCTTAGTTTTACTCCGGCGTCCGTAAAGTTGCTGAATGCGTAGGGCAGGGCGCGGCCTGGCCGGCCGGCCTCCACCCTATCTGATTCTTCGCAGTTTGCAAGCGTTAGGCGGAGGAGCTAGCTAGCTGCACCGCCCAGAGCTGGGGCGCTGCAGTTTGACCATACCGTATAATGGCTACCCATGGTTTGCTCGTGTAAGAACAAAAAAAATGATGATATGTAACTGTTGTAATTACCTTCCGGTGATGTGCCATGTAAAAAACTGCATGTTAACGTCCTGTTTGGTACAACATTAGATCCAGAATTTTTTAAGGCTAACTAAACCTAGATATAAGAAATCCTGAATCTGGAGCTGTGAACGGATCAAGAATATTTAGTTGAGCAATTTAATTTTTATTTTAAATTAAAATTAAAAATTTAAAGTATTTTATCATATCATACAAACCCTAGATTCCGCGTGAATCTTAGAGCTAGAGTTATACTAAATAAGCCTATCCTTATTTGCAATAAAAACAATATCCAATCATGTGTACACAAGGCGTCGACTGAAGAGCAACTGTCGTGTAAAGAGGGCTGCCAAGTAGGCTCCAAAAGCTCCAAGTTAACTAAGGTCAAAGTTAACACACAAATTGACGATATACTAATACACAAATTAATTAATTTTTTTGGACGTCTCTACCTCTTGTCTAATATGGATTATATATTTATATTGCACTACTACATGCTGGTCACCATTCAGCAGTCCATGTGGCATGCATGCATCTGCCTTTCTTGATAAGGGTGAGTTTGTTTGTTCGGTCTCCGATCTCGGCGGCAAAGTGTGAACTGTGCATGGCATGAGCACCTCATGTCACCTCTCTCTCTGCAAATGTATCCATATGCATATATGCGTATATAATTGGCCGACCTAGTTAATTAGATCTGTCTTTGGAGCATTAGGTTGGCTTGAGTACTGTGATGTTCTCCAAAAACTCAAAAGCGACACAAGCCGGGGTTGATTTGATTATATGTAGTTTAGTTTATGAGAGGCCAAATGGCCAATGAATGCAATGATCTAATCCGTTCTGTTGTCACATGCATGCATGCCCTTCTGCTGGGCGAAAGGAAAAATGATGAGATGTTATGGTGGGGCCACGCATGCATGCACGGGCTGGTCAATGTTCAACGCCCCAAGTTAATAGTCAATTGAGTAAATGCTTGCAACCCTTTCTAGGTTGATTACTCTGCTTAAAGCTAGCTCTTGTAATTTGTTTTGTAGGGAAGGACATAGGCTAAGCGACAAGATGCTGTCTTGCTGCCCTTACTCCCTCTGTTTTAATAATTCTTAATATTTTAGATATATTCTTATATAATAAAAATAATTAATTAGTGTATATATTTTCTGTTTTGTTATGGTTATGTTTTACTTTTACTTAATAAGTTTATACCAATACAAAGGTATATGAGTCCAAAGCAATATATCAATGGCTAAAACATCAATAATTAGCATCCAAAAACTCTAGCAAGTCAAGAAAGTTAAGAAATATGGAACTGAAGCAAGTAATACCTACATGCTTTGTGTTAACTGGTGGTTTGTTCAAACTGTTTCTGTAGGTATGCCACTGCACTGAGCCTCTGGGTTTCAAATGAGCCGAATGTTTTGGAGGTTCTAGATCATATTTTGGGCTGCTACTAGGCTTATATGGGTCGGATTAAACTGTGGACTGTACTGCTAATGATTCCGAAAGGATGACCCAAGATCATCACAGACTGTGGGCTATATTGGGCTAAGCTAGCTGCACGTTGTTGCATCAGCTGAAGAAATTTCTCTGGAAAAACCTCACCAGCATCTCAATTTCTTAATTCTGTTTATGAGCAATTGAACATGCATCTGTATGCTACAGGTTACACGGTCAATCGATCGATACCATATGTTCGATTGCACGCCGTCACAAAATCGTGTTCAGAGAAACCGGTTAATTATGTGGATCAATGAACTGTGTATTATACACGGTCAGTTGATCCCTCAAAGAGCAAAAAGCAGAAATGGTAGAGCAAATCAATACAGAGTAGATCACAAGCACACACACACCGTACACGAATTGATTAAGTACAAGAAAACAAGCTGAAGTAAAAGGCCAGAAGATCAAGATGGGGCTTATTTAGGTTGCAGACGGCAGGATCGAGGTTGAAGGGAGCTAGCTAGGCATGGCTAGCTAGCTAGCTAGTAGGCGACGATCCTGAGGCCGAGGCTCTTCTGCGCGTACTCGATGAGGCCGTCCACCTCGCCGTCGTCGATGTAGCCGTCGCCGTCGGCGTCGGCGTAGCTGATGCCTTGCCTGCTCCTCCACCCGGTGAACCGCGCGCGGATGGCGCGCATGGCGCGCCGCAGCTCGTCGCGGCTGATCCGCCCGTCCCCGTCCACGTCGAACCGCCTCAGCCACTGCTTGAACTCGTCCACCGTCATGTCGCCGTCCAGCGACCGCGTCGTCGTCGCCACCGTCATGTTCCTGATCGCCATAGCTCGGTCTCGACCAAACCTCTCCGGTCTCCGGCGTACGTAGCTCGCTCGCTCGCTCTCGCTTGCTCCGATCAACCAACGCGTGTACTGTGTGTCTGTGTGTGCCTCTGAATGTGCAGCACCGTGTCTAACCCTGGGGCTCTTATATAAGATGGCAATGGCTGCACCCATCATGCACACGCACACGGCTTAAAACATGTCAAAAAATATAAAAAGCATCATGATATCACTCTTAAAACCGACACGTAGATCTATTTGTATTAATAAATATGAGTCCAAGTGACAAATTATCAAATCTCTTTTCTACCTTAATTAGGTTTATCACGGTAGCTGCTATAGTGCTAAACTTTGCGACTTATTAGCTTAATTATCACGCGTGGTAGCTTCTCTCTTTCTCTCTCTCTTTGTAGATTTGGTTGATGGCAAATGGTTCAACTCCAGCTCAAGAATCTATCACCGGCTAGCTAGCTGGTATGATACGATTGGGGCGTTCTAGATCGGCGGGCAATGCTCATTGAATGGAGCAAGAATCTCTTTATTTCGCCTAGTGGCTCGAGAGAAAAGCTGGAGATCGATGCATTTCGGTGATTGATGTCATGATGTGGGATGGAATCTTATAATAGTTGATCTGAAGCTAAGAACGGCCTCACGATATGATGCGAGAATCTGAAAAGGAGGGAATTGGGTTTCCTTATCTTCCCAGCGCAAGATTGGGCATTGTGTGCTTCTCAAAGATGGAATACGATTCCAAGATTAGGTTCGTATTATTGTATACACTCGCGTGTAAAATTCTCCGATCCTATATAATACCATTGTTCTCTTGGTGCGGCCTTGAAATATCGAGTCAAAATCCAACTTGTTATACACCAAACTTTGATTTTTCATACATTACTGCAGTCCTTTCCCAAGGTTTTCATCCATCCATCAGAATGCATGACAGATAATGAAAGATTAGTTTTACGGTGTATTTTACCGATAGTAGAATACATCTTAACCGTTGATATTTAATTTTCGAACGGTTAAGCTCATTATGATATTATGATATTATCAACACTGGCAATATATGTATATCCAATTTGTCCGTGCAACTTGAACAAAAAGAGTAAACACATATATCTTTTCTTAAAAAAAAGAAATAAAAACAAAACTCGGTAAACATATACCTATGTTGTATTTTGTTCCTCTTCAATGGCCTTAAACCTGACAGACAATATGGACATTCCATTCTGCGTGCTGTCTAAAGCCAGAAGAACGCAAGTGTGTGTTTATCACCTAGCCTTGTACTGTTCAGGCCCAGTCTGAATTGCAGGATTTTGATACGATTTCTTCAATAATTTCAGAGAATAGTTCAATTCCTGTAAGAACAGGGCAATTTTTTCACGTTTCAAACAGGGCCTTACAGGTTTATTGCATGCCGTGATACACGATAGTAGCTGTCATCTCATCGGAGAAACGAGATTCTTAGTATCTAGTTAGTCTAAGTAACTGGATAGTCTAAGTTATCTAGCTGATGAGAATATGAAAAAACTGGTGTTTCTGATGAGAATATGAAAAAGCTGGTGTTTTCTAACTTCTAGTTCAATTTTAGATTCTACAGTCACTGATTCTCACAATCTAAGTTCATAATCTATACCGTTTGTTTCAGTTGCCAGAAGCTAAAACAAATAGACTGTTAGATTGGTTTGACTTGTTTTCGGACCTAGTTCTAATTTGTTATACGTTAGCTCACAACCTCTGAGATGAGCTAGATCAGCCCTGGTTCCAGCCCTGTACAATTTATTGCCTATCACAATTCATACATGCAGATGAGATGAGATGAGATGTGATAGAATATCTCTATTGCACGCTCTCACAGGCATGATCACGCACACGCATATAAATCAGGATGCTCTAGGGCTCAAGGCTCCTTCCTTGGGCGAGTCATCATGGCCATGAAATCATCCATGTCCACGAAACCATCATGGTTCCTGTCGATCTCCTTCACCATCTGCATGCAATCCTCCAGGCTGCACCTCTCCCCCAGCTTGAGCAGCACATCCATCACCTCCTCGGCGCTGATCCTGCCGTCGCCGTCCGTGTCGAACACGAAGAACGCCCGGCGGATGTCGGCCAGCAGCACGCCGTTCCTGTGCACCTCCATGAACTCGTCGAAGTCCATGCAGCCGTCCTTCTTGTAGTCGGCGACGCAGATCATCCGCCTCGCCTCGTTGGCGGCGTCGGCTTTCCCAAACCTCTCCAGGAGCGCCTGCATGTCCTTCCTGGAGACCCGGCCAGCCACGCCGGCGATCTTGTCGAACACTTTCTTCATTTCGTCGTTGTCGGGCCTGTAGATCTTCATCAAGTCGGAGGACTGCCGGACGGTTGGCCGGCCGGTCTTGGACTTGAGCTTCGCTAGGTTGTACTTGAAGGTCAAAATGTTCAGATGCGACATTTTGCAATAGATTGCTGCAGCTACAGATGATTGATACGTCTAGATGAGCTTCTGAGTACCCGTCACGAAAGTTTATATGTATGTTGTCCTGGACATGCGGGTTAAGGTGCATAGAATACATGCCTGATAGCTGCAGAAAGTTTTAGAATATATGATTCCTCCAGACCTTGCACTGCAGACAATCTCAAACCAGAAAGAAGAGCAAACGATGGACCACACCAACATGCCAAGTAAGAATCTACTATAGTTGCTTGGGATAAGAACTGAACCAAAGGCTCCTTGAAATAAATTATTTCCTTTTCTTTATTAACTATAATGGCAAGAACAAAAGGGCACGGTTATTAGCAGACAATGGTTTACAACACTTCAAAATGGCGCACATCATCATGTACCGTGCATTAAACAGAGACTGTAGCAGAAAGAATAACTGGTTCAACTGTCCAATGTTGTGAACGCAATCTTGAGAGTGGCAAATTATCAATTTTTTCTCCAGCAGCAGTTAATAAATTACAGCTGCCAAGTGAACAGGGTCATCGAATTATGGCGGCTTCCCGTTATCTAACTCATCCATGTTTTCAATATCCTGGCAATATGTGATTTTCCGAACGTAACCTACAGAACAAATAGAACACCAATCCAAGCGTCACAACAACAGATCAGTAGATAAAATGTTCCTAGGAGGAATTAAGACTGAAGGCGGTAGCAAGAAATCACAACATATTGTAATGGTATTAGAAAGATCACAATTATGAATTATCTGCAAAAGACAGTTAATCCAGGGAGCTCTACATGGAAGATCTAGTTGGTTCAAACTATTTACTTTTCTATGGCAGAAAATCCTGCAAAATTTGATAGCAGCCAACCATATATCAGTGTCTACTCATATGTTGGAGTTGGACAAAAGGATTACAGTTTTGTGACCAGTGCCCAACACACATACACCTATAAATCTTATGCAAATTTCTAATGTTTTATCTATCAGGTCAGATTGCAGTACTAACATTGCTTGTTATTATATTTTTTCAAGGAGTTTTTTATGGATAATATTATCACACCCTTATCTTACAGTTGCCTCCAGTTTCTGATAAATTTTCATTCCAAAGTTACTTGGTGGCATATCAATGGCAATTTTATTCATATTAGGATAGACCCTCTTGTCTGTTCCATATGATTAGAAAAAGCTCAGGTAACTCAGTGGCATGGATGAAAGAATTCCAGCAGTAATCAAGATCAACATTGTTTTCCAGATATTCCTGGATAGATGGCAGAAACTAAAGCATTGAATCCTAGGTCCAGGTATCCCATTATTCATCTGCAACATTTCAAGAGCTACATAACTGTGGCCGTGCATAGTTTTATCAGTAGTTCATACCACCCAAGATCTGTTAACTCTACTGTTTTTGATCATAACATAAACTTTCACAATTGTTGCTAGCATCTACAATTAACATGCTTAATTCGGATTCAGCTGTCCTGGTCATGCTTTCATGAGTACAGGACTGAGAGAGTATGATCCCTATCATGCATAAATTTGTTGGATTATATCATTTTTACATGTGTAGTCAGTAGTACCCTTAGTTACCTCTTGAGAACCATAATATATATTGAATTTGCTGCTGTATACTCCCAAAACATTAAAAATATAGCCCATGCCATTTTTTAGTGTTTGGCAGTCTGTGCTCCTAGAAGTTGGAGCAACAAAGAGAGATGGTGGCCCTCTTCTAAAGCTGTTTTTTGTTTGTGTCCTGTTTTAGCACCAAGGGTTATACGCACAATGTTTCCTGAATATTTAGTTTGGCGAAGGCTGCACCAGAAGCAGGGGTGGACCCAGCATGGGTCATGGGGGTACACTTGTACCCCCAATTTTTTGGCAAAAAAATCACTATATATATTATTGGTTAGTTGAGTCAAAATAATTAGCAGATCTTTAAATACATAAATCCAATCTAGCCCAATATGATAGTTGAAGTCAAAATCACGATGAAGATATGATATCTCATTTTCAATCAAATAAATCTTGTTTAGTCAAGTTGTAGCATATTGTATTGTTTTTTTGAGAAAATAGACAATGAGTATATAGAACCTGAAAATATCGATTACATATTTCTGTTAGTTTTTAATTGTGATGAGATATAACTTTTTTTCTCTTTTCTTTATGTAGTTGTTTATGAATATAATTATATAATTCAATGATATACTATAATTTTAGATCCAATGTTTTACGTGTGATACAACCATACAATCGCAATGTCATATTTTAACTTTTGTTCTACTTTTTCATTATTCACTAGAAATTGTGTTAATTGACTAGTGTTGGGATTGTCATACACATTGCCTTGATATATGCATGCCTTAAGTGGGTACTTATCATTGATTGAGTTTATTTTTATCGTTAAGCCATTTTCCGCTATATTATATATGTTGCACCCCCATCGTCGAAATCTTGCGTCCGCCACTGACCGGAAGGCTTAGGTCTTCAGTACATACTAATGCTGATCATGCTATAACATCCTAAGTGCAGATCAAGACTGTCCAGTATATTATCAGTCCAAACTAAGAATTCAATATTCATCAAAACTATACAGTATCTAATCACCAAGTGCAACCCCTGATAACAATTAGCTTATTTGCTAGCAAGAAGATTTGGATACCTGTGGTATCTCCATTTCCTGTTTCTAGAGTCATCTCCTAACGATGAGAGAAATACTAGAAAAGGAATGGAAGAGCAAGAGATCTCACCAATGCCAGCGCATGGCACGCACTTGCAGATGGTCTCCCTCCCCTTCTTCCTGAAGTAGCTCACTAGTCCCGTCCCCTGGCAGCTCCGGCACTTGCCCGTCCACTCGTACGATACAATCTTGCAATCCTTCAGACCCAAAGCAACACAATCACAAACTCCGAAATCGTCGCCAAATTTACTCTGCAACTCACCAAAAAAATCTACGATTCCTCCGCAACAGCACCCACCTCGATCTCCACGTCGCAGCTGAGGCGGCGGTCGAGCTCGTCGCGCGACATCGGCTCGGTCTCCGGAACGGTCAGGGGAATCGGCAGCGGCTCCACGTCGTCGACGAGGTAGCTCTCCTTGTCCCCCGACCACCTGTCCCACCATCTCCTCCTCCCCCT
>KE373134.1:190580-204944 GCA_000418225.1 Zizania latifolia | reverse complement strand
CAGAACTCAGATGTTAAGCGTACTCAGACGAGAGTAGTTCCATCCTGAGTGACCTCCTGGAAGTCCTCACATCATATCCCCGCCACCGGGTTGGTGTGGCCTTCTTCCAAAAAAAATATTTCTTCTTTCTCTTAAAAATAGAAAGTCTTTTTCTAATGAATTGAGATTATATGGATACTATTGTAGATTGATTTTAGAAAGTGTTAGAATTAGAATTGTTCCTTATACAAGAATATTTATAGGAATTTTTTTTGAGTTGCTCTAACTGCTAGTTCGAAATTTCGAAACGGGTTCCCTGAAATCCCCACGATTTCGTGTTTTTCGGTCCAGGATATTTTACAGTCTCTGGCATTTCAAGAAATTTCCCCAGTTTTCCATCAGATTTCATAAACTACAACTCTGTACATACTTTGTATGATTATTGGAGTTCATGTAATGCAATCAATCTGTTCAAGATCTGAATACATAGTAGGGTCACTAGCTAGCTGCGTGTACCATTGTACCAATCCGGCAATCCCTTCTTGAATGTGAGGCAGGGGAGAAGCGGTGAAAGGCGGCCGTCTCTTCTAGCTAGTTATACACGCGTACAGCACAGCTCGACAGCTCGTACACATACACGTGTACTTGTGATGAGTTCGTTTAAAATCTTAGGCGTAGTACTTAGTACTTAGTGACGCATTCTGAAGTTTTCCCTGGAATATCGAAATCACAGACAGAAAAATCAGTTATTATCAACACTAAATTAGTTTTTTTTTGAGTCAATTGAGATAGACACCAAGCAAACACGAGTCAACGAAGGCCGCGCACGGGCGCCGCACTGAGCAATATGTACGACGTAACGACGCCTGCATGCATGCAAACCCAATCTTTGCGGATAAGTCCACGCGTCTACGTGGATTTTCAGATCTGTCATCTATCATTCATCAAAAAATGAATCAAAACCTTGTGCGTTTTGCGCGTTAGACGACGAAACGGATTGGATAAAGAGTCGCATGTCGATCGATCCCATGCATGAACGCTGGCATTGGAGTCGGAGGCTTGAAGCCGTGTTTCTCGAGCGTTCTTGACGCGTGGCAACTGTTTGGTCATCTCGTCCAAACTGAAGGAAATCAAGCCGTCTCGATCTTGTCGCTGCTGCTTCTCCGTCCATCCATTGACCATCGCCAAGGTTATCTACTCCCTTATCAATATGTGCAACCGGCCATACGTGCTTAATAAAAACAATGCAGGTTTCTCCCTTCCAATGCGATACATCATTGCCATTGAATAGCATCTGATCCATGTACAGATCAAGTTGGACACGTGTACACGTAGTGCCGTCCATGCATGCATGATAGAGTCGGCTAACTATGGGGGTGAGTCGGATCGAACGGCTACGAATCATACGTGAGTAGATCAAACGGCGGCGAGGCGGTCGAGCTCAGGAGCTCGTGGGTGATTGTAATCTTGGAGCAGTTTCGTCTCTACCCGGCGGTCTACCGTTTCTGACTCGTTGGTTCTTATCCGAATATAAGTTGCGTCCCTTATGGGATAAGCTAGTCCTGTATATATCGATTGTATTTACACAAATAATAGATATAACTAAATACAAAAACATATAGAAATTAATAACTCTTCATGACATTAAAAGTAATTACTAATCAAGAAAGTTGAAACTACTGAGTTTCATGCACAAATTCAACCCAAAATCTTAAACTGAAGATAAAAGGTGGACAATTCACTATAAGCGATGTATAGTAAATTTAGTAAAGTCTAAAATTAAATTACACAAATTATAGAAATGACGAAAGTATCTTTTTACACATTACATGTAACTTCATAGTAGGAGAGTTAAACAATGAATCTCTCTAGGAAGTAAATTTAATCAAGCCCAATATTTATGCAAATTATAGGACTAGCTTAACACAGCAACGAAAGTAAGTATTTACAGCATTAAAAATAACAAAATTAAAACATGAACATCTCGGAGGTAAATTTAATGAAACTTAAAAGTAATTCATAGATCGAAACCATAGTGTCACGACCCGTCCCGAAATCAGAAATACCATCAAAACGGAACGAGCCGAGACGTACCAAAGACGAACAAAATATCATAGATGATCTCGTTCCATTCAGCAATAGTGCATTGCAGAAAGATTATTACAATAATTAACTATTATAAAAGTTGCTAAAGAGGCATACCTCGCAGCAACAATCATTACAAAAGCCAGCGAAAACATTACAACACTCAAGCATGCACTACTGTCTAAATTTCGCTTGGGGACTAGGCCCGAAACCCTAATCTTCTATTTCTTCATCGGCAACATCTTCACCTTCGTCTTCCAAGTCCTCTTCGTCTTCTGCGAGGTTAGCTAACTCTGGGTTGTAAAAACAAGGGTGAGTACTCGAGGGTACTCAGCAAGTCTTGGAAATAAATATAGATGATGGATTTAAAGAGCGGCCATGGTTCTGAAAGGAATGCAATTTAAAACATCCAAGTGCTGATACTCGTAGATAGAGGTCCCAACCTCTAACCGCTCCCACAAATAGCGGTATAATTCAATAATTAAACCATTTCCCCATATTTTCACCGTACCGGGTTTGCTTTGCAACAAAACCCCACATCTTTTCTATCAAACCATCTCATTTCAACATCTCATCTCATCACATCTTATCACATCTCATCTCTTAAGCCGTTGCTTGGTACTAACTTGTCCATCCATCGGAAAAGTGTTCCCATTATTAACATAATCTTAATCCCAGCCAAATTTTATCGCTCATCTAGTTTAGACTCCTCACATCTCTCCCTATGAAGTCTTTTGACTTCCCGCTCCACACACGAACGTTACCAACCACAGAGGCTAGCCGTATACCCAAGGGTATACTCTGGTAACGCCCCATCCCACCCATATAGTTGAAAACAAGTAGAAACACTACGCTAGAGAAATCATCAAGACACTCGCCCATATCCATGGGCACGGTTATTTGAATATGTTATACTTTAGCTAAAGGCGCACACTTTACCCTTGCGACATGAACTTACTCCTTGCTAGCTAGGCAAGGAGGTTCGGGACAAGGCATTTCTGAAGCAAACCTAGGATACCTCACTACCACCTAGACAGATCCTCGACCAAAGATCGGGAAGCCGTGCTTCCTTCTTCTCCCTTGAAATCCCGTGGGTGCTCCACTACCAACTGATGGAATTGTGCCCAAGAGAATTCTGGGGGAACCGGAAGTTCTGGCTGAGGGCCGGAAGTTTCAGGTTCTAGAGCATCCGGAAGTTCCAGGCCAGCCTCAGTTTTGGTTTATGGAGGAGCCAGAAGTTCCGGTTGGACCGTAAGTTCCGCGCCTGCCGGGACGAACCGGAAGTTCCTGTTAGACCGGAAGTTCCGAGTCGAAATAAATTCGATACAGAAGGTTATTTTCGGAAGTTCCGGTCAGAACCGAAAGTTCCGGTCCAGGCGAACAGATTAGATCTGTTAGGCTTTAATACAGATTAAAGGCCCATGATAGGGCACTATATAAAGAGAGGAGGGGCTAGCACGAAAAGGCTGCTGCTTGATGTTGGTACGACCAAACCCTAGCCACCACCTCTCTCCTTGCTACCCCGGTTGTAGCGATCTCTCCCCGGATCTCGTGAGTGGTTCTAGCACGCCGGCGTGAAGTGATCCTGTCCCTGGACGTATGGATACCGTGGAGGCACTACTCTAATAGTGGTGCTCGTCTTCTTTCCGTGGAGATCGCCGGATCGTAGGATCGTGTTGTCTTCATCGCCGGATCACCAACGAACGAACGGAGCCAGAAGGAGTAGCTCGAGGACGCGCTTCATCGACTCTACTTCCGCTGCCCGAGGGCGTCTCGAGGCTCAAGGTAACGATCCATGATCCCATTACACGCATAGTTCCTGAGCTAACGGGGTAAAATTTTAAAATTAAGCGCTAGCGTAGCCTCCCCATAACCTAACAGTGGTATCAGAGCCTACGTGCGTAGTGTTAGATCTGGATTGATCACATATAGTCATATGTGGTGGAAATAGATTGGATCTATTATTTTTACGTCGGATTTTCCAGAAGTTTTGGTTGGATCGGAAGTTCCGGGCCAAAATAGTTTTCGATACAGAATGTTATTTTTGGAAGTTCCGGTTGGACTGGAAGTTCCGCATCCGGAAGTTCCGGTTGGACCGGAAGTTCCAGACAGAAATAAATTCCACACAGAAGGTTATTTTCGGAAGTTCCGAATATGACCCGGAAGTTCTGGGCCAATTTAAATCCGAGTTAGAAGGTTGATTTCAGAAGTTCCAGCCTTGATTCAGAAGTTTCGGGCCCTTCGACCAGAAGTTCTGGGCCTCTGAGCCAGAAGTTCCGAGTCTAGTTCAGTCAAGTCTAGATTCCACTTAACTCGTTTTTGCAGGAAATGTTGTGACTGGTTTGGCCTTGCAAAAGTATATGATACTCGCTTGTAATATCATGACCTGCATGTCATGATTGATTGTAGCCCAAGACTGTTCAAATATTATACGACCTGCGCGTCGACATGTGATGCTTCTGCTCATATAATTAGTATAGTGCTATTAGGTATAATAGATTGATACAAGTTCGTGGAGGTCTGAATCGTGATGACCCAAAGGACAGGAACCATAGAGATGAAGATCGCCATGCGAGAGGGCCATACTATGTCACAGTTAATATGATTGCCTGTGATGTTTACTTATGTTTCTATCATACTATTCTTTCATGTTCTGTGTGCAGTAGGCATCGTTAGTATCGTTGTGTAAGACAACAGTACCCTACAGGGTGCCTGTAGAGAGGTTTTTGGTTAGGCTAAGGGGAGTGCGGTGCTATGATCTAATGGTTATCCCAATTACCGGGACAAAGACAAGGGATTTTAGATAGGTTCGGGTCTCCCGGAGGATAATAACCCTAATCCTGTGTGTGGTATGAGCTTCGGGCGTGAATAGCCTTTAGCGGATGAATGCTTCAGATCGTATGAGTCTGATTTCGCATCCCTCCAAATCTGCCTTTTTAGGCTCCCTCCGATCTCTTTATATGAGAGAGATCGGGGGTTACAAATGATGAATAAATTTCCACTAATGATGTATTAATGACATAAACGGTCATATAGTGGATAATAACACAAAGGATAACCGCACTAATAACTGCGGGATTATGGAGATTAATGGCGGCCTAGATTTTAATGGGGACTGTCCGAATTCGGGTGGTCGGGAGGGCTTCTCGCCCGAGTGCTGGACTCGGATGCCTTCAACTCTCCGTCACTGTCCTCATAGCGGGCTTTGACCGTTGACTAGTCAGCTTAAAACCATTCAGGAGGTAGCCCGGGATCATATTCCCGACAGCAGCCCCCGAGCTCTTTTTGGCGCGCAGATGAAGTTGAGCAGTCAGAAAGAGCTCTGAAGTTTCAATCTAGACGAATTTTTCCTGATTAGTGCACCGCTCAGGTGCACCTGCCAAGTGCAGCCCCCGAGACTGGAGTTTCTTTGAATAAAATAAGCTCTAGTATCAAAAGTGCTTCAATTCCGCCCAACCACCATATTGGTGTCCGCAGAACCAGTCTGAGCCTAGAGGTTTGTAGGCCCATCAAGTGTTTCTTGGTGAAAAAGTTATCAGTTGGCGCAGCGCGGCGTCATGGAGCACTTGTGGGTCCCCCTCAAGCAGAGAGACGTCTGCCCGCGCAGACTGGCGTCTGTCCGGATTGACAGTTCGAGGGACTTTCCAACTTCCGAGACGACACTTCGGACGCGAGTTTAAATTAGTAAACTGCAAGCGTTGATTTATCGCATGATATCCGCCGTTGGATCTGTAATCACTAGTTAGATGGTAGGCTTAACAGGATATTGACCGGCGTAGTTAATGGCGAAGATCACTTCAGGACGTGGTTTTAGGCAATCGCGATGCCTCGGAGACCCGAACCGCCGTGCGGGAAGGCTATAAATAGTCTGCTTGAGGACTTTTGAACCTTCTGCACACTTTTGAGCCTTCATCTTCTTCCTTGAGCTCTGGCGCCTCGTAACCCCAAGCGACATTGCAACTGCATTGTCTGCTACCGCAAAGCGCGGTGCTTATTCAACTTCAAGCCTTTAGCTCCACCCTCAGACATCCCAATGGCGACGGTGAATCCTCAAGGACTGGTCGACCGGTCGGCATAGTTTCAGTCGTCGAAGGCGACAAAACACGTGGTGGCAATGCTAGAGAAGCGCAGTGAGATTCCACCAGCGGCGCTGTCGACGTGGCGTTCTGCCAGCGGTGAGGCGTTCCCGACCCCGAACACCCAAGAGCTTGTGGTGTTCGATTCCTTCGTTCCTCGCGGGTTCGGCTTGCCGGCCCATCCTCTTTTTTCGTGGTATTCTCCACCATTACGATATTGCTCTTTGTAATCTCAACCCCAATTCTATCCTTCACCTTGTAATCTTCGTACATCTTTGTGAAGCTTTTCTGGGCATTGAGCCCCACTTCAATTTGTTCCGCCATTATTTCTAGGCATTGAGCCCCACTTCAAGATCAGCAGCCCCCGACCATCAGTAAGTTCTTGTTACTTTTTGCTCTTCAAAGTTTTTGAATCTTGATAATATCACCTACCAAGTGCTAATCCTTGAACTGCATAGGGTCGGGAGGCTTTCTGCTCGTTGGCGCCATTACCCGAGCAACCTCGGGGTGTCAGCGAGAAAAATGTCGACCCTCCTGCTGGGCCGACTGGCGAGAAGAGGAAGGGCAAATAAATTTGCCCTCCTCAGAAAAAAAGGGTGAAGATGTCGGCGGCTACGGAAACGGCGGTGAAGAAAGCTGCGGCAACTCAGGGGGCTCCGAAGATCCCCTCATACTTCACTGGGGAGGCGGGCGCCGACTCGGAGACATCTACGGGGGTTCCGGTGACCGGAGGTTCTACCGCGTCATCGTCCTCCGTGTCGACACCATCGCCGAGTCCGACACAACCACCCCCTTCTCTACCCCCTTCGTCGACTGGTTTAATCCCTGGAGCGGGTCTCAGTCTGCGGGTGAAGAAGACGGTAGTCCGGAGGTCAGGGTGGTAAGTCCTGTTGTCAAATTCATTAGTCAGGTAATTAAACCTAACATTGTTTTAACATTGGTGATTATTTTTATGCAGCCCTTCTTCGTTGCCACTGCCCAACCAGGACGTGGCTGGCCCGACTGTGTCGGCCACCCCTACCACTGATATGGTGGTTTACACCGAGGCTGCCGAGCAATAGAAGGCTGCAGCGACAAGTGGGTCACCAGCTCCGGACGTCCCGATCGCTAGTGACGTGGGCGCGACAACGGAGACACCAAGTGCTGGCGCTCCTGGGCCAGCGAGCGAGGTGGCACCTTCATCGGCACCTGCTCCAGCGCCCGATGCCGACCAGCCGTCAGTGGTCGAAGGGCCTTCGGTTGAAGCGGTGGTGGCCGACCCCACTCCACCAGTGGTCGGGCCCAAACTAGTCGGGGCCGAAGCGGTTCCTCATCCGACCACTAGTGCGGCTTTTGGTGACCCGACCCAGGTGATCGGAAAAAATATAGCCGAGTAGTTGGAAGCATTCAACCGTGTTAACCAGGAGACCACCGTGAGTATTCCTGCAAGTGTTAGTTTCTTACATATAATGTTCATATCCATTCGGACTAACTTGTATCGTCTTTTTACAGCTCCAGGTTAGTCAGCTGACCGATCAGCTGGCTTGTAAAAATACCGATTTGGTAAAACTAGAGAAGGACAATCACATCCTTCATGAACAGTTTGAATTCCACTCTCAAGGTAAGCATCCTGACTGTCTTTCATTGTTAACTTTTCATCTGCGAGTATATTAACCCGTGTTTGCGTGGCAGAGTGGTTTGCTTCTCAGGAGCGACTTGAGACAGCTACCAGCATGGCGGACCAATCGGGCTCTACGGCCAAACAGCCCTTGGCCGAGAGGGATGAAGTCCTTGCCAGGGTGGCGAAGCTCGAAGAGGAGCTGAAGAAGTCCGAGGCAGCCACTAACAAGTGGTCGGATGAGTACAAAAGTACGGATCACCAACTCGGATTTCTTAGTACTCTGTTTTTATTAAAGCATTTCCTAAAATTATATTATGTTTGCAGAACTTCACCGACGAGTGGGCGCTCAATTCGCCAACCTGGAGTAGCGCTTAGCTAGCACCCAAGTGCAGCGAGACCGCTACCGAGCGAGTGCTGAGACGCTCATCAAGATGATTGATGAGGTGCCATCTAGCACGGTCTGGTCGGCGGAGGAGTCCTTCGCGTGAATTGAAGAAGCGGAGATGCGTCTACGGCAGCAAACCTGAGACTTCACTCGAACGGTGGCAATTCACACCCTCGAGATTGTTCGAGCGTTGTATCCAACGGCTCGTTTGGACTACATCCGAGCAGGGTGGCCGGCGAGCATCGAGGACTCCGAAATACCACGCATCTACTCAGAGGTGGAAGATACAGCTGATGCCTTAATCTCGGACATTCCGATTTATCCAGATGCACCTGTCGAGTAGAAAAATTATAGACAATATGCAATTGTATATATTTTGATGTAATGGAACAACATCGTTTTTTAATATTAAGTTTGTTCTGTGCCCGACCACTCAGTATAAATGTTCAACTGTATGTTATAGCCTAGGTCCATAGCGTAGAGAAACTTGAGACACATGCACGCTATTTTGAACCAAATGCGTCACATGTAGTCAAAACGTCATGACGAAAAGCAATCGGGTAGATCACAGAACAACCAAGCCAAGCCCCCGAGTAGGTAAAAAGAAGAACTTAACTCGATCAGAGCGGATCATGAGTTTCGAGTTGAGCGACAAGACTTTAAGCACTCGAGGTCAGGCAAAAAAATAATGAAAGATAGCAAATGAAAGTCAAACATCTTTATTGAAAAACAATAACTTAGCTTGCTTTATTAAGGATAAAAGCGCTGAAGATGTTCAATATTCCATGAGTTCACAATTTTTTGACCGTCTTCACGAATTAGGCGATATGATCCTAGTCGGGTGACTTTGGAGATGATGTATGGTCCTTCCCATGGAGCTGATAGCTTGTGGGTGCCGACTGCTGATTGTACTCGATGAAGGACTAAATCTCCCACTTGGAATGACCGACCACGCACATTACGGTCATGGTACCTTCGCAATCCTTGCTGGTACCGATCAGATTGTATCGTAGCTGCTTGACGAGCTTGTTCAAGACTATCAATATCCTCTTCTCTTGTCTGCTCGGCTGCTCCTTCTTCATAATACCGAATCTTGGAGGACTCATGCAACATATCTATCGGTAGGATAGCCTCCGACCCATACACAAGAAAGAACGGAGTCCGACCAGTAGCTCGGCTCGGCTGAGTTCGAAGACCCCAAAGAACAGCTGGTAATTCTTTCATCCACCAACTGCCATATTTAGTGAGGGGATCAAATATTCTAGCCTTTAACCCTTGTAATATCATGCCATTAGCTCTTTCAACTTGACTGTTGGATCTCGGGTGTTCAACAGAAGCATATTTGACTTCAATACACCATTCCTCACAGAATTTCCAAAAGTCATGGCCGGTAAATTGAGTTCCCAGGTCTATGATGATCTGATTAGGAATGTCATAACGATATATTATGTCCTGGATGAACTCTGTAGCCTTCTTAGTTGTGCTTGTTCTTAGCGGCATTACTTCTATCCACTTGGTAAACTTATCAATGGCTACAAACAGACGATCATAACCCTGAGCGGCCGTTGGAAAGGGTTCGATCATATCAAGCCCCCAACATGCGAATGGCCATGAGGCCGGGATGGTCTGGAGTGCTTTAGCGGGGAGATGATATTGCTTGGTAAAAAATTAACAACCTAGGCAGCTACGAACTAGTAGCTTGGCATCTTCATGAGCAGTCGGCCAATAAAAGCCTGACCTGAAAGCCTTGCCGACCAGAATGGGGTGATGAATGATGTCTTCTCTTGATCTTCCTTCTTCAGGCTAATCTGATGGTAGCCCGAGTAGCAATCCAAGAAGCATAAAAGGGCACTGCCGGTAGTGGAGTCGACCACTTGATCAATACGCGGCAGCGGAAACGGATCTTTATGGCATCGCTTGTTGAGATTGGTGTAGTCAATGCACATTTTCTATTTTCCAGTTTTCTTTTTTACAAGGACCGGATTTGCTACCCAGTCAGGATGATACATCTCTTTTATAAATCCTATTGTCAACAAGCGTGTGACTTCTTCTTTGATGGCTTCTTTGTGATCTTGAGCAAATCTGCGCATCTTCTGCTTGACCGGCTGGACGGTCAGGTAAACATGGACTTCATGCTCGATTAGCTCCCGAGGTACGCCAGGCATGTCAGATGGCTGCCAGGCAAAAATGTCGATGTTGGAGCGGAGGAAGCTGACGAGCGCGCTTTCCTATTTAGGATCCAGCGCCGTCCCGATCAGCGCCGTCTTGGAGTGGTCGGCGTCCGAGAACTGAATACTTTTGTACTCAGCAGGCGAGGGCACCAGGCTTATCCTAGATGGTGCTGCAGTCGGGAGTTTCATGCTAGTGGTCGGCGTCGTCTTGGCGTCTTGGACCATTTCCTCCATCCGAACAGAAATGTCCGTGGTCACTCCCAAGGCAAGGCTATCCCGCTCGCAGGCATGCGAGGTGGCAACATCCCCCTTCACAGAGAAGGCCCCACCTGGTCCAGGAATTTTAAGGACCCGATATGCGTATTGGGGTACCGCCATAAATTTGGCGAGGGACGGTCGCCCAAGCACGGCGTGGTAAGCGGTCTCAAAGTTGGCGACGTAAAACTTGATATACTCGGTCCTATAATTGTCCCAAGTTCCAAACGTGACCGGCAGAGTGATAGTGCCGAGTGGGATGGAGGCCTTCCCTGGGACAATCCCATAGAAGATCGTATTTGTCTTCTGGAGGGAGGATTCAGCGATGCCGAGTGCAGCTAGCGTTCCTTTGAATATAACATCGAGGCCGCTGCAGCCGTCAATCAACACCCTCTTGAGGTGGACCTTGAGGATTACCGGGTCGACGACCAGTGGGAAGCGTCCCAGCTTGGGGACATCCGTCCACTGATCCTCACGGTTGAAGGAGATCGAGATCTCCAACCACCGTAGGCGCTCAGTCGGCTCGGTGCTGATGCTGTTGACGCGGCGGGCCACCAACTTCTGTTGGCGCTTGGTGTCGGTGGTGATTGGGCCTCCAAAAATCATGGAGACCGTTCGGGCGGGCTCCTGGAAGTCATTTGTCACCGGAGACGCTTCGGCGTCTTCGTCATCCTTTTTGGACTTCTTCTTCTTATCGTCCCGATGACGCTTGTCTTGCCGGTGATTTCTTCCGCCTCTTTCACCATCTGATTCTGCAGCTGATAACACCGGCGGGTGGTGTGGTTGCTGTTAGGATGAATTATGCAGGGTTTATCTAATACCTCCTACAATGCCGAGTTGTTCCGACCAGACGGTCGGGAATCCTTGTCAGCGACCATGATCTCCTTGCCCTTCCTCTTTTTGTTCTGATTGTGGGAGGAGGATTTGGGCTTGTCCCGATCATCGCGTGAAGGAGACTGGCGACGATCCTTTTTCTTCTTCTTCGCCTTGTCGGACTCTTGAGCTTTCGGGTGCAATTGCTCCTACTCGGCGTCCTCAGCGCCGGCGAATTGTTCGGCAATGGTGATCATCGCACTAGAGTCGCTCGGCTCGTGCATCACCAGATAGCGAAACAGCTCCGAGGGCTTCTGCAAACCATCTTGGAAGATGGACATCACGTCGGTATTGGAGATGCTTGCGACAGCGTTCCGGCACTCGGAGAAGCGATAGATATAGTCCCTCAAGGATTCGCCGTCTTTTGGCGTACTTGGCGTAGTTCGTGCCGCGAGGCCGGTCTCTGCCAAGTACTTTGGTAGTTAGAGATGAAAGCATCATACAATTCGTCCTAGGAGTTTATAGAATTCTCTGGGAGTCTGGCCAGCCAGCTGATGGCGGCCGAAGTCATCATCACGGAGAGATAATTAGCCATGACGTCTTGATCCCCTCCGGCTGCACGAATGGCCATATAATACAGCCGCAGCGACTGTGAAGGGTCAGTTTTGTCGTCGTAAGGCGTAACTCCCGTTGGGCTGAAATTTCGGGGCCACTCCACTCGACGAAGGCGCTCGGAAAAAGCTAGAAATCCATCGTGGCGAGAGATGTCGGTGTCAGGTCGATTAGCCCTGGGCGTACCATAACTTCGGTCGAATAGATCTCAACGACGGAGCTCGCGGCGCTCGCTTTCACCGCGGCGGCGAGAAATTGTGTTACGCGCATCCCGCACTTGGTTGATGTATTCTCGGGCATCCCCTGAGTAGGAGCTCCCAAGAAGCTCACGCAGACACGAACGCATTGACCGCCGGAGCGATCGGGGAGTCGACCTGCGGTCCAAAGACCGTGATCTTGTCGGTGAACGCTCCGACCGTCGGGACGGTCGGGACGCTGACCTCCGGTCCGAAGACTGGGATCTAGCCGGCGAACGTTCCGACCACCGGAGCGATTGGGATATCGACCTTCGGTCCAGAGATCGGGATCTGGCCGGCAAACGCCTCGGTCGTGGAAACGGCATTGGCGATCTTGACCGTGCGGGTAGCGCCACTTTAGTAATCTGAGCAGCAGCAGCCTGGGTCATTGCCCGAGCCACTTCAGGTGAGTCGGGAAGGGCGGCTAGCGCTCTCTCGATGGCAAGGAGGTTCGCGGTTGGCGTGCGGTAGACGGCATGACCTTCGAAGTCCATGGTGAAGGCGTCTGAAGCTCCTTGGCGAGAGGTACCGGCTGTAGCACGGACCCTTGCGCGACGTGTTGAGCGAGCAGCATTGTGCTCATGGCGCTGGCGTCGGTGAGTGCTAGACTCAGCGGAATTGGAAGGCTCGTCGTCGGAGACAGCCCCCGTGATCGTCATAACGACGTTTGGAGAGGTTATCGGCTTAACCGATGCGGCCTGGAGGCGAGGTCGCTTGGAAACGACCTTGGTGAATTGACGCTGCTGGACCGTTCGCCCTTCTGGTCTGGCGAAGATGACAAAGTCGGCGGGCGAGTCGATGACGTGAACCGGACGTACCTTAGACGGAGCTGAACGCTTGGACACCCGAAGGTTCGTAACAGGTGCCCTAGGCGGAGCTGATCGCTCAGACACCTTGGGGACTGGAGAACACACTATTGCAGTGCGTGAAGATTTCACCCTCATTGGGGTGGCAGTAGTCTGCACCAGTTGGTGCATGCAATCACCCACGAAAGTTAAACTTCCAAAAGTGAGCACGGCTCCAACGAGAACCTGGGTGCTGACTTTGCAAATAACAGCCATTTGATCAGTGTGAAAAACACAAACACACCCCGCCCTTACCTGGCGCGCCAGCTGTCGTTGTGTAAGATAACAGTACCCTACATGGGTGTCTATAGAGAGGTTTTTGGTTAGGCTAAGGGGAGTGCGGTGCTATGATCTAATGGTTATCCCAATCACCGGGATAGAGACAAGGGATTTTAGACAGGTTCGGGCCTTCCGGAGGATAATAACTCTAATCCTATGTGTGATATGAGCTTCAGGCGTAAATAGCCTTTAGCGGATGAATGCTTCATATCGTATGAGTCTGATTTCGCATCCCTCCAAATCTGCCTTTTTAGGCTCCCTCCGATCTCTTTATATGAGAGAGATCGGGGGTTACAAATGATGAATAAATTTCCACTAATGACGTATTAATGACATAAACTGTCATATAGTGGGTAATAACACAAAGGATAACCGCACTAATAACTGCGGGATTATGGAGATTAATGGCGGCCTAGATTTTAATGAGGACTGTCCGAATTCGGGTGGTTGGGAGGGCTTCTCTTCTGAGTGCTGGACTCAGATGCCTTTAACTCTCCGTCACTGTCCTCATAGCGGGCTTTGACCGTTGACTGGTCGGCTTAAAACCATTCAGGAGGTAACCCGGGATCATATTCCCGACAGTCACCATGTTAGAATAGTTTCTCTTAGAAAATTAAGTATTGATGCTTTTTCCAATAGCTGCACCTACTAAGGTTCTCAATCATCGATGGTGGATCTACCAAAGCAAGGTGCCGTCTTTTATCTTGACCAGTTAGGATGGATGTCGGACACCACATGCATAGTATTGGTTTGCTTGACAAAGCTATGAAAACGGTTTTGGGCTTTGGGGCATGGAGTTGGGAGTCGGGCATTGGATGCTACCCCAACGAACAAGAGTCACATAGAGATGTGATTAGCAAAGTGTTGCTTATCTACGTCACTAATCTTCTAGCAGTGATGCCAAAGCTCACTAGGAGTTAGATGAATATGGATCTTGTCCCACAATGTGTCGTTAGAGGGAAAGCAATCATTTTGCATATTGTGGTATATCTTTTATTTGATAGAAGATCAACATAGCATACTGCTGA
>KE373134.1:124949-152596 GCA_000418225.1 Zizania latifolia | reverse complement strand
AGGACATGTGTAAATTGTAATCATGATAACTACGCTATGTTATCCTTGTTGGGATTTGATTAGACAATTGAAGATCTATACCAATCGAGAAATTTTACAGTCACTGAAGAGGTATCATTGAGGATGTATTAGGAGGTACCATAATTTTTAGTGTTAATTTTGGTATCTCAATAAACTGAGGAGGTATTGAGGATGTATCAGGAGGTACCATAATTTTTAATATTAATTTTGATACTTTCTAGTATCGAGATATCAAAATTAACACTAAAAATTATGGTATCTTCTCGAGGACCATAAAATCACTCGTGCCGATTAGTATTGACCGAAAAATTCGCATGATAAACTGAACCTAGCTATCTTACATTTCCCACGGCGTCACGACATGCATGCCAGCCCGCGGCCGCCATGAGAGCTTCCAAATTGCCCCTTGCTTTCTCCCTCGCGCGCCTCGCTCCCTCTATAAATACCACGCAAGAGGCCTTCCCACGGCCACCACCATTCGAAAGATCCATCGAAGATTTTTCTCCTCCTCTCCCTCTCGTAGCTCTCTCTCTCTCTCCCTCTCCCTCTCCCTCTCCCTCCTCTCGTATTCGTAGCAGCAGCATATATCGCGCAGAGACAAGCGCGCGCACGACTGCTAGCAAACAAGAACACAGCTAGCTGGTTCAGAAATCGTAGAACAGCTGTGGTGTCTAAGTGATCCTTCTGACCTTCTCTGATTTGGATGGCCCCCTTCGTCATCCTCATGTGCTTCATTTCTCTCGCCTTCGTGTCCTATGTCCACTACGCGAGCCGGCAGAGGAGGAAAGGCGGTCATGAGAAAGCCGCCAAGCTGCCTCCGGGCTCCATGGGCTGGCCTTACATCGGCGAGACCCTTCAGCTGTACTCCCAAAACCCCAACGTCTTCTTCGCCTCCAAACAGAAGAGGTTAGTTGCCAATTCAAACATGCATCCATGCATGCATGCTTTTGATAGACAAGATGATGTCAAGATGGCAACGGCCGGAGTTGTACGTGACTTGTGACTTGTGACTTGTGAGTTGTGACATGTGTGTGCTGCAGGTACGGCGAGATCTTCAAGACGCGTCTTTTGGGATGCCCGTGCGTGATGCTGGCGAGCCCGGAGGCGGCGAGGTTCGTGCTGGTGACGCAGTCGCACCTGTTCAAGCCGACGTACCCGCGGAGCAAGGAACGCATGATCGGGCCGTGGGCGCTCTTCTTCCACCAGGGCGACTACCACCTCCGCCTCCGCAGGCTCGTCCAGGGCCCGCTCGGCCCCAACGTCCTCCGCGCGCTCGTCCCCGACGTCGAGGCCGCCGCACGCTCCACGCTCGCCCACTGGGACGGCAACGTCGCCAGCACCTTCCACTCCATGAAGAGGGTAAGCTTGAAAGAACTAATATGCATGCCGGAAATGCAGGGATAGCTGCTTGCTATAAGAGGATGTGTGTGTAGTAACATGTTTCGTTCGACCTTTCAGCTGTCGTTCGACGTCGGCGTCGCAACCATCTTCGGCGGGCAGCTGGACGAGCGGCGAAAGGCGGAGCTGAGGCAGAACTACTCCGTGGTGGAGAAGGGTTACAACTCCTTCCCCAACAGCTTCCCCGGGACGCTCTACTACAAGGCTATCCAGGTAGGCGCGCAGCGGCAGTCAGTAACTAATGAAACCACAATTACCGATCGGAATTTAGTTACCGGCAACAACGGTATCGGTTACCGTGATCACCGGATTCTCCGGCCACCGCCGGCAGACCAGCCATTTGGGAACCCTGCACTCGACGGCACGAAGAGTAGCATATTCTAGTGCCTTCTTCACGTTCTCGTACGCCTTGTATAGGGCATGTGACCGAATTCTTTTATGCTTAACTAATTAAACGCTTGCTGCAGGCGAGGCGGAGGCTGCACGGCGTGCTTAGCGAAATCATGCGGGAGCGGCGGGCGCGGGGCGAGCCGGGGAGCGACCTACTCGGCTGCCTGATGCTGTCGCGGGCGCCGGGCGACGACGGCGCGGGCGCGCTCCTCACCGACGAGCAGGTCGCCGACAACGTCATCGGCGTGCTGTTCGCGGCGCAGGACACGACGGCCAGCGCGCTCACCTGGATCGTCAAGTACCTCCACGACCACCCCAAGCTGCTCGAGGCCGTCAGGGCGGAGCAGGCGGCCATCCACCAAGCCAACGACGGCGGTGCGCGGCCGCTGACTTGGGCGCAGACGCGGAGCATGGCGCTAACCCACAGGGTACGTACGTATTTACAAACATTTCTGCACAAATCGACTCGTATTTTTTATGCCATTCCCTTGTATTCTTGCGCTTAAATTACTGACGGCGCCACATCGTCCCTTGTTGCCATCACCAAATCCGTCGGTCCAGGTGATTTTGGAGAGCTTAAGGATGGCCAGCATCATCTCGTTCACATTCAGGGAGGCCGTGGCTGACGTGGAGTACAAAGGTACGTACGCATGCACGCACGCACATACGCTATACGTGACCGTAGGGGAGCCACGTACGTACGTCCTGTGCTCCATTTTCCTTTTACAAGCGTCGTGTAAACTAAATCGATAAATTTTCTGACGAGGCTGCGTGTTTTTCCTTGGCGTGTAGGGTTCCTTATCCCCAAGGGATGGAAGGTGATGCCGCTCTTCAGGAACATCCATCACAACCCGGACTATTTCCAGGATCCACAGATGTTCGACCCTTCAAGATTCGAGGTATATATGAGCATCGATTGATTCTCGCCGCAATGCATTTTTCTGACGGTTCGATGCCCACAATGAAAAAATCTGCTTTCCAGTAGTGATCGGTTACACTGTTCGTAGAAATAAATTATAAGATATATGCTAGTAATACTTCTTGTGTGCGTATTAGGGTATGGTTCGTTCAGTTTCAGAAATAATTTTGGGATATTTTTTAGCTCAAAGAATATTACTGTTTGCTGTCAGAAAATACAAGAGTAGAAGAGCTACTATGCAGCAATGCACCACTAGTTTTCGCTGCTCCACAAGGACCATGCATAACCATATATCCTGAGATGGATCCATCACGCAAATCCAACCAACCTGTGTTGCTGTCTGCTCACTCAAACCTTATCTGGACGATTTGGAGCTCAACTTATCTTTCCATAGCAGCCGCACCAAATACTAGTGGCGCAACTGGAGACAAGACTATTTCAGATTGTTTTAGTTTCTGATAGCTAAAGATTTTTAGTAGCTAGTTAATTTTTTTATTAACTAGTTAATCTGAATAACTGAATAGTCTGAGTATTTATTAGTAAGAATTTGAAGAAGCTGATGCTTCCTAGTTTTTTGATTTTAATTCATTTTCTGATTCTGCAACCACTGATTCTCAAATAAAATCTAGATCCAAAATTCAAACTGTTTATTTTAGCTTCAGATTCTAGAGGTATCTGCTTCTAGCAGCTTGTGCCCTTAATCTTTCTAAGATTCTATCAAAAGTTTAAAAATTTTAATGATCCAAAATAAATTATATTGTTAAATTTTAGGTTTAATCAAATCGTCTCTTCGCCCACGTAACTACCAACCTGTAGATCGAAGGGCAACAAAACTCGAAATTTCTTTTTCTGCCAGCTCCTGCTCGAGTAAAAATTAAACCTTTTCTCTTCTTTTTTTCTGAAGTATGAACATTCTCTCATTTTTTTTCTGGTTGTGTGTGGAACAATGGAATGTGCAGGTGTCGCCGCGGCCGAACACCTTCATGCCATTTGGGAACGGCGTGCACGCGTGCCCGGGGAACGAGCTGGCCAAGCTCGAGATGCTCGTCCTCATCCACCACCTGGTCACCGGCTACAGGTGCGTACGCGTGCCTCTCCACAGATTCGCCATATATTCCCCGCTTGTCCTTGTCGCCCAGACCAAGCCATGGCTGGCTGGTGCCACTCCATTGGACCCTTCCTCCTCCCAGCTGCCAGATTCTACAAACAAGCACACTCACTACTGCTCTTACATGCTGATCCAGCATGCATGCATCGATCGATCTGCCATTAAGGTCATTCAATTCACTGTCTCGCACACACGGTTCCTATTACTCCTTCAGTCTCCTAGTACCATGTGAGCAGTGCAGTAACATTTCATTGGAGGTTGATATTGCAGTAGCGACAGGCTGACTAGGATCGAGACGAAATGACGAATTAGTTCTTTGTTTGTGTTTGTGGAGTAGTGGAGTTGCTGATTGATGTTTGCATGCGTGATTTGCAGGTGGGAGATTCATGGATCTAGCGACGAGGTCGAGTACAGCCCATTCCCTGTGCCCAAGAATGGCCTGCTCACCAAATTATGGAGGGACAACAGTGTCAGTGTGGATACAGATGGCTCCCAGAATGGTGATAATGACGACAATGGCGTAGTAATAGTTTGATTAGGCGTTCAGTACTGTAGATAGCTAGCTTCTTTAGTTTTCTTAAGACTTTGGGGAAGAAGAAGATGATGACTTTTTCTTAAGACTTATGGGGAAGAAGAAGATGACGATGAGATGAAAAGCGGTTCTTGAAGACAAGACGACGAAAATGTATATTATGTATTTATTTTATTCATGGTGTAATCCGTAAATGTATTTATTTTATTCATGATGTAATCACTACGGATTCTGGTATTTTGTCGTGTGTCCAAAACACTCGGCAAATCCTTCTGTACTAGACAAAACCCACGTTTTCAGTAGTAAATATCATTCGCATTTACCCAAAATAGATAGTAGTGCTACGGAATTTTGGCTCCCTTTCATTAATTTCATGATTTCAAGGCACCAATACCTATTCCAGTACGTATGGCTATTTGTTGTGTTCAGCAGCACAATACGTTGAGGCGGTGTATCTAGTCCCTTCGGTACTAACATGACATAAACGGCGGCACATACGAGACATGATTTGGATTACATGAGAAGAGCCGTTACTCTACTAAATCTTATGCATCTGAAATCCCATACCATGCTCGGTTCGTTGCATTGTTGTTGTGTCATAACAGACAGAGCAATTCGATTCTTCTAAGGATATAAATCACCATAACAGAGAGCAATTCGTTGAATTTTTTTTTAACAACAATGAAACGATTACATGCCTAAATTAATATGATATTTTCTTGTTGTTTTACCTGATCATGTTTTAGAGGAAGTTGGGGTTTGTCCGATACCTTGTGTCTTTTTTCATGTTAGAATTCATCGGCAGTGTTTATAACTATCGTTGCGTAAAAATAACAGTATCCTTGGAAGATATCTGAGGACTAGATTTATGTAGGTGTAAGGGGGAGACTGTGATCGAAATTCAATGGTTATCTCACAAACAAAGAGAGACATAAGATTTTAGACAGGTTCAGATCTCCCGGAGGATAATAGCCCTAGTCCTATGTGTGTACGCACTATTTGGAAAAGCAACCGTGCGTGTCTAAAGAGACGTCCCCATAAAAAGGTGCCCCCGATCCCTTTATATACTGTTAAGGATCAGGGGTTACCGTTCAGGGTTTAATCAGCCCCATTAATCCCTTTAATTGGGTCTAAATCACCCGTGATCGTGGGTTAATAATTACAGCAGTTATTCGCTACATTGATACGACCGTTACTCCCTAGAGCTTTATTGCCATTGATGGTGCGGCTGACTGTTGATCGGACTCCCGAACACACGTGGTCGGGTGATCTCCTGAGTGCTGGTGGTCGGGCATCCTGCTCAGTGCCTGTGGTTGGGAGTCTTCCCAAGTCATAATAAATGCTCTGTTTTTTCGATTCCGTTTTCTGCTGATCATCATAAATGCACTCGGAGAGTACCCCGGGGTCATATCCCCGACAGAAGCTCCCGAGCCCTTTACGGTAGAAGGACGAAAATCTTCAAGGTAGAGTCGAGAAGTTGTAAAGAGCTCTGACATGTGGGACTTCTTTCTCAGCGAGGCAGGGGCACCGATTAGGTGCACCTACCGGGTGTAGCCCCCGAGCTTGAAGGTTTGTTTAAAGAAAACAAGCTTCAAGATATAAAATCTTGCCCCATTATCGTTGATGCAGGAGAGGTTTAAGCCCCCGGGCATTGTGTCAACCAAGTATTTCATTGGGGCCCAAAGATATTTTAAATTCCTGATGCTGAGAACGGAGGAGCATTTATCGGAGTCTTTTCGGTATAATGGAGTGTATGGGGTCCACATTACTTTGGCAACAGACAGCAGTTGCTATAAATGAGGATGTGGCCCACGAAGGTTTTGACGAGACAGGTGCCAGGTGCCAGTTGCCGCATATAGGCAACTACAGGTGTTCGTGGGGTCCACAGCAGGCTTCGGCGGAGAAAATATCAGATTGCCAGCTGCAAAGGTAATGGTATTCGTGGGCCCCATGCAGATTTTGGCGATCAGGCGTCAATCGGAGTAGACTGGCGGCTGCGAGAGTTATGACGCGTGCGGAGCCCTCTCAGTTTTGGCGAAAAGACGTCTGGTGGAGGAGACAGGATCTTGACAGATCTGATTTGATGCGCGTGCGAGTTCCCAGGCGCTTTGACGGGTAGATGTCTGCTGGAGCGGTAAGCGCCGATTCGGCTCCCGTACGCAACCGTCAGATCTATTTTTGGGTGTCCGGATGGAGTCATCGCTGCGCTTTGACCGGTAAAAAATAATCGCGGGAATATCCCAATGCGATTGCGGCGGAGTGGGGGCCCGAACCATCGCACGGTCGGCTATAAGTAGCCTCCTTAACGCTTCGTTCGCCGCACGCTTCCGTTATTCATCTTCTTCCTTCCGCACGCAGCTTTCCCACTAGCTCCTGGCTATCTCGGTCGCCACTGCAACTGCGTAGTGTGCCTCCATAAAGCTCGCCGCCTCTTCAACTTGAAACCGCTTGCCCCTCCTTGCTTCGTCTCCATGGCGACCACCGACTCTAGTGTTGGCGTGGACCGCTCGAAGGAGTTCACGTGGCTGGGCATTATGGATCAGAAGATCTAGTTGCTGGAGAAGGCCGGAGTTCTCCCCTTGCAGGCGCTGTCCTTGTGGCACGTGGCGGCGGGAGAAAGTTTCCCAACTCCAAACACCAACGAATTGGTGGTGTTCGAATCATTTTTTCACCGCGGGTTTGGCTTGCCTGCCTATCCCTTCCTTCGAGGTCTTCTCTACCACTACGATATCTTCCTCTGCAATCTCACCCCTAACTCTATTCCTCATATTTCTATTTTCATCCACCTCTGCGAGGCCTACCTCGGCATCGACCCCCACTTCAATCTCTTCCGCCATTTCTTTTCTTTGCATTTTTTGAAGAAGAAAGTCATTGGCAGGGCCAGGATCTAGCTTCGCGATGGCATGGCTACCGAGTACATCGCCGTGCCTCTCCCGACATCCAACAACGGCTGGCACTCACAGTGGTTTTATGTCGAGAACCACAAGCTGGCCCTTTCACCGGAGACCGACAGCGTGCTGGCCTAGGCCTTGACCTGATCGGACCAATGCGGGTCGGAGGACTAGGCCCAAGTGGAGGAGCTCGTCCGGGCGGTCGGCGAGCTTCGGAGGCAGAAGCTGACAGGGGTCCATGTGGCTCTCAACTTTGTGCTCCGCCGTGTTCAGCCCTGCAGGGCTCAGGCGTGGCTGGGGTACGAGTACTCAGGGCGGTCGGATCCCTCTTGGGAGTCCGTTGAGCCCTTGTCCGTAGAGGAGGGCGCCAAGTGAGTGTGGGACTTCCTCGGCCTTAGAGAGGTGATCGGGAATGAGGATGGCCCGCGCTCATATAAGCTGCTGAATCCTCGACTAGCGGTAAGACCTTGCTTCATGCTTGCTATTTTGAAACTGATACGTGATAATATCACCTGTCGGGTGCTGATGAAATCTTTATTTCAGGGACGAGAAGCTTATTGCTCACTAGCGCCACTGTCCAAGCAGCCCCGAGCAGTTGAGCAGAAGGATATCGATCGGCCGATCGGCAAAAAAAAAGAGGAAGGACAAAAACGTTTGTCCTCCAACGACAAAAAAATCGTGCACGAAGGTGGCATCGCAGGAAGCACCAAAGGTGCCATCTTCATTTCTGGGAGAGGCCAGTGCCGAGTTGGAGACATCCGATGTCGGGCCGACTGGTGGGGTGGTGATGGCGTCGTCATCATCATCGCTCACACCTCCACCGCCGCCTTCTCTGCCTCCGTCGTCAGGAGAACCGTCGGGCCCATACCGACGGGTAAAGAGGAGTGCCTTCTAAAAGTCAGCCTGGTGAGTTGACATCTTGCTGCCTTTGATGAATGTCTTAGAGATTAGATATTTCATCTTTGCTTTGTTTGTCAGTGCACCGACATTACTGTTCGATGATGGTGGTGTGACCAGACCGTCGGTAGGCAGCGGCTCCAGAGTGGTCGGCGGGGCGGGCGGCGTGGCGGTGACCACACAGGTGAGTGCGACAGCAGCCGCAACGGTGGTAGGAACTACCCACATGGTTGTCTTCATGGCTCCCTCCACGAGGATCACTCTCGTCCTGGCGTCAGAGAGCCGACTAGCGGAGGTCCCGACTGCTGGGGCGTCGACTGCTGCTGACTTGAGCAGCAGCACCCCGATGGATGTTGGGCCGATGCCGACCACTGCTGGTCCGACCAGTGGTGCCACGGCGGAGGAGTAGCCAGCCGCCGACCCCCGAGAGGCGGAGGAGGAAGTACCCTCGGCGGCTGCAGCGGTGGCGTCGGGGAGGGTGTCGGCCCCTGCTGGAGATGAGGGACAGCGGGAGGTGGCCGAGTGGTACGACTTAGCAAGTCGTCTCGACCGCATGGTCAGTGTAAGTAATACTGCCTTCAATAAGCATTTTGAATTCCATCGCTTGCAACTTAGTTGTATTTTTTCTGCAGCGAGTGGTGAACCGGCTGGTCGGTAATGCGGATGTGGTCCACCTGGGCCACAATTTAGACTTGCTTGGGCTTAATGTCCAAGTTCAGAGCCTGACAGAGCAGCCAGCTCATCGATAGGCTGCCTGGAGAAGGGCGGAGAGGGATCTTGAGAATCTCTGCGAATAGTTAGGTATTGCTTAATCATTGTGAATGCCAGAATGGATATCATTTTAAGCCCAATTAGAGACGGCGACTGCCATGGCAGACCTCTCGACTGTCGTAGTGGAATTAGCTGTGGCTGAGCGGGATGAAGCCAAAGAGCAGTTGTTGAAGGTGGAGACTGAGATGGCGACGATGAAAAAGTAGATTACTCAGTCCAAAGCCGCCGTTGTGGTCGCCCAGAAAAAGACCGATGAAGCTATCGGTGAGTACAAAAGTACGGTCAACAAATATTATCATTAGTAACTTCAATTTGCAACATAGGCTGACATTTGTTATTGTACTATTGTAGAGCTTCATCGGCGTGTAAACGCTCAGTTCGTCGACCTGGAGTTACGCTTGAAGAACACTCTGGCGCAGCTCGACCATGTCCGGGCGGGAGCGGAGACTCTCGTCAAGATGATTGACGGAGAACCCTCCAACACCACATGGACAATGGAGCAATTTCTTGAGCGTCTCTAGGGGTCGACGACACGTCTACGGGAATAAGTCCAGGACTTCATGCGATCGGCGGCTTCACACGCACTCGGCATTGTCTGGGCTTTATACCCGAATGCTCGGATGGATCACATCCAGGCAGGGTGACTGGCGAACATCGAGGAGTCCGACGTGGAGTGGGTCTACGTGGAGATGGAGGACATGACGGCCATTATCGTACAAGATTTAGAGCCGTTTCCTGATGAACCTGCCGAGTAGATTACAAAAAATATGTAGCAAGAAGTGTGTATATATGGTGAACTTCTAATGCAATGCTTATTTTGAATTATAAATTGTACTACACCCGATCATCATTCTTTGACTTCCGAGTAGCTAATATAGCTATAGTTCACTACGTAGGGAACTGATCCACGTGCACGCATATGGAACGTTCAGCATCACAAGTAGTCGGGAGTAACGAAAGAACAAGGTCGGGCAAATAGTAAGGCGAGAGGTGACCCCCGAGTAAATAATACATCTTAGTAAGAACGTACCAAAGTTAGAGCGGATCATAAGCTTTGGGTTAGAGTGTTGAGAATGCAAGCACTCGAGGTCGGACGAAAAAAGTAAAGACAGCAAACAGAATTAAAAAAAACATCTTTATTAACCCAAGAGAACAATACGTAGCTTAACATCATGGGTAAAAACAGCGAAGATGCTCAATATTCCAAGAGTTAGGCACGCATTGTCCATCTTCACGCATCAATCGATAAGAACCTGGTCGGGTGACTTCTGCTATAATGAATGGACCTTCCCATAGAGCAGAAAGCTTGCGGATGCCAACTGCCAATTATATTCGGCGCAAGACTAGGTCATCGACTTGGAATAACCGACCACGCACGTTATGATCGTGATAGCGGCGCAAGACCTGCTGATACCGATCAGACTATATGGCGGTAGCTAATCGAGCTTCTTTGAGGCTATCAATGTCTTCTTGTCTTGTCTGTTCGGCAGCGCCTTCATCATAATGTTGAATTCTTGGAGACTTATGAAGCATATCCACCGGCAAAATGGCTTCTGACCCATATACTAGAAAGAATAGAGTCCGGCCAGTAGCTCAGCTTAGTTGAATGCGAAGGCCCCAAAGCACTGCTGGCAATTCCTTCATTCATCGGTTGCCATACTTGTTGAGGGAGTCAAAAACTCTAGCCTTCAGACCTTGGAGTATCATACCATTAGTTCATTCGTATTGGCCGTTTGCTCTCGGGTATGCCATAGAAGCATATTTAACTTAAATGCATCGATCTTCACAAAATTCCCAGAAGTCATTTTCGGTGAACTGGGTCCCAAGGTCGGTGATTATTTGGTTCAAAACATCATACCGATAACAAATATCTTGCATGAACTCAGCGGCTTTCTTGGCGGTGCTAGTACGAAGAGGCATGACCTCAATTCACTTTGTGAACTTATCAATCGCGATAAATAGACAATCATATTCCTGCAGAGCCTTTTAGAATGGATCGACCATGTCAAGACCCCAGCATGCAAACGGCCATGAGAGTGGTATAGTTCGGAGAGCTTGAACATGGAGATGGTGCTGCTTGGCGAAAAATTGATAGCCTTGATAGCTCCTGACCAGCAACTTGGCATCTTCATTGACAGTTGGCCAATAAAAACCAGACCGAAAAGCTTTGCCGACCAGAGTACGAGCACCAGCATGATTTACATATAAGCCCGAGTGCACTTCTTTGAGAATTTCCAAACCATGTGATCGGGTGACACATTTCACGAGCACTCAGGTTGAGGCTGCTCGCTTGTATAATTCAGTCCACACAACAACGTATTGCTTGCATCGTCGGGCAAGGCGGATGGCTAGATCTTTATCTTTTAGAGCTTTGGTAGTAAGGATGAAGTCGATGAAGGGTCGACGCCAGTCTTCAACATCGTCGTTGATGGAAAAAACAGAAGGCGCTTCCTTGGATTTCAAGGGTGGCGCTTCTTCGGCTTGGACCGACGGTTTGTGGAGTTCTTAGAGAAAAACACTACTCGGCATCGGCGCTCGGGATGATCCCAGCGTGGCGAGGAGGTCGGCAGCCGAGTTTTCGTCCCGGGGGATATGATGGAACTCGAGACCATAGAATTTTTCTTCTAACTTGTGAACCTCCATGCAATATACGTCCATCTTCTCGCTGGTGCAGGACCAGTCTTTATTGACTTGGCTGATGACCAGCTTTGAATTGTCGTATACCATCAAGCATTTGATTCCAAGAGAAATGGCAATTCTCAAGCTATTGATGAGCGCTTCATACTCGCTGCGTTGTTGGACGCCTGAAAGAGGAGTTGGAGAGCATACTTCAGACGTTCACCTTGAGGGGAGATCAGAAGTATCCAAGTTCCTGCTCCATCAATGCTAAAGGAGCCGTCAAAATATATGACCCAATGCTCCGGGTTCTCGGTGGTGGGTGGGATTTGAATCTCAGTCCACTCGGCAATAAAATCGGAGAGAGCTTGAGACTTGATGGCCGACCGAGGTTTGAAATCGAGGGTGTATTCACCCAACTCGATGGCCCACTTTACGATTTGGCCAGTGGCATCCCGATTACAGAGAATGTTGCCAAGGGGAAATTCGGTAATTACATCCACCGAATGCGCCTGAAAATAATACTTAAGCTTCCGAGCAGTAAGGAGCACAGCATAAAAGAGTTTTTTAATTTAGGGGTAGCGAACTTTCAATGGCCCGAGTACTTCTGAGATAAAATAAACCGGTCGTTATACCGGGTAGGTGTGGCCCTCCTTCGGGCGCTCAATAATCAAGGCGGTGCTGACCACCCGTGATGTGGCAGAGATATAGAGGAGTAAAATTTCTCCAAGGGTCGGCGCAACCAGAACAGGCGGTGCGGAGAGAAATTTTTGAGATCAGCGAACGCCTGATCTGCTTCTGGAGTCCAATTAAAATTACCCTCTTTTTTCAATAATTTAAAGAATAGCATTCCTTGCTCACCAAGTCTTGAGATGAAACGTTCGAGTGCTATCATGCAACCTGCAAGGCGTTGTACATTCTTCCCGGTGGTCGGTTGAGCCATGTTGACAATTGCCGAGATTTTCTTCGGATTGGCCTCAATTCCTCGACTGCTGACTATAAATCCGAACAGCTTCCAGTGGACACCCCGAATACACATTTGTCTGGGTTAAGCCTCCACCGAAATTTATGGAGATTATCTACAGTCTCTTGAAGGTCAGGAATTAAATCTTCTAAATGTCTTGACTTGATGACTACATCGTCCACATAAGCTTCCACATTGTGGCCAATTTGGTTGGTGAGGTAACGCTGTATGGCGCGTTGGTACGTAGCCCCGCGTTCTTGAGCCCAAAGGACATTCATGTATAATAATATGCGCCAAACAGAGTAATGAACGACGTCTTCTCTTGGTCTTCTTCTTTCAGGCTGATCTGATGATAGCCCGAGTAGCAATCTAGAAAGCAGAGAAGAGAGCAACCGGCCGTTGAGTCGACCACCTGATCGATGCGCGGCAACGGAAAAGGGTCCTTAGGGCATCGTTTGTTGAGATCAGCGTAGTCAATGCATATTCTCCATTTCCTATTTTGCTTTTTTACAAGGACTGAGTTTGCTACCCAGTTGGGATGATATATTTCTTTGATAAACCCGGCTGCTAGCAGGCAGATGACTTCCTCCTTGATAGCCTCCTTGCGCTCTTAGGTGAATCGGTGCATCTTCTGTTTGATCGGCTTAGCGGTCGGGAAGATATGTAGTTCGTTCTCAATCAGCTCCCATGGTACGCCTGGCATGTCGGAAGATTGCTAGGCAAAAATGTCGACGTTGGCGCAGAGGAAGCTGACGAGCGCGCTTTTCTATTTAGGATCCAACGCTGTCCCAATGAGCGCCGTCTTGGAGGGGTCAGCGTCGGAGAGTTGAACACTCTTGTATTCAGCTGGCAAGGGCGCCAATGTTGACGTTGTCGGCTTGGCAGTCGGGATGTCGAGGTCGGCGGTCGGCGTCGTCTTGGCGGCCTGGACCGTCTCTTGCATTCGGACAGAGATATCCACAGCTTCCCCCAAGGCGAGGCTGTCCCGTTCGTAGGCATGAGAGGTGGCAACATCTCCCTTGACCGAGAAGGCTCCCGACGGTCCTAGGACTTTAAGAATCAGGTACGTGTAGTGGGACACGGCCATGAATTTGGCGAGGAAGGGCTTGCCTAGCACTGCATGGTAAGCAGTCTCGAAGTCAGCGACATGGAATTTGATGTGCTCGGTCCTAAAATTGTCCCAAGTGTCAAACGTTACCGGCAGGGTCAGCGTGTCGAGCAGAATTGACACCTTTCCCGAGACAATTCCATAAAAAAGCGTGTCCGTCTTTTGGAGTGCCGACTCATCAATCCCAAGCGAGGAGAGGGTTCCCTTGAACAGAACATTGAGGCTACTTCCGCTATCAATTAGCACCCTCTTGAGACGCACCTTCAAAATTACCGGGTCGACAACTAGTGGGAACTGGCCCGGCTTGGGGACGTCCGTCCACTAATCGTCTCGGTTGAAGGTGATAGGGACTTCTAACCACCGCAAGCATTCAATCGCTCTGTTGCTGATGGTGTTCACGTGACGGGCGAATAGCTTTTGCTGGCGCTTGGATTCTACTGCAGTTGCTCTACTAAAAACCATGGAGACCGTCTGAGCGGGCTCCTGGAAGTCATTCTCAGACGGGGGGTAAGCGTCTTTGTCTTCCCAGCAAGTCTTTTTTTTCTTGTCATCCTGGCGGCGCTTGTCTGGCCAGAGATTTTCTTCCGCCTCTTTAATCATTTGGTTCTATAACTGATAACGTCGGCGGGTAGTGTGGTTGCTGTTGGGATGAAAGATGCAGAGCTTGTCCAGCATCTCCTACATCACCGAGTTCCCCCGTCCCTTGGATCGGGGTTTCTCCTCAGCGACCATGACTTGCTCCGACTTCCTCTTTCGATCTTTCGACCTGGAGGATTCTGGCTTGTCGCGGTCGTCACGCTACGGCGATCGGCGGCGATCATCCGAGCGCTTCTTGTCCTTGCGGGACTCTCGAGTGCTTCGGTGCATCTGCTCCCACTCGGCGTCCTCGGCGTTGGTGAACTGCTCGGTGACGGTGATCATTTCACCTGGCGTCATGGGCTTGTTCATCACCAGATGGCGAAATAACTCCGATGGCTTTCTTAATCCTTCCTAAAAGATGGACATAACATCGGCATTGGAGATGCTGGTGATGGTGTTCTATCGTTCGAAGAAGCGACGAATATAATCCCGAAGGGACTCATCACTTTTCTAGCATATCTGACATAGGTCATGCCGAGAGGCCGGCCTTTGCCAGGTTCCTTGATAATTAGCAATGAATACATCGCACAGTTGGTCCCAGGAGTTGATGGAGTTCTCCGGAAGCCCAGCCAGCCAGCTGATGGCGGCGGGCGACAGCATAACGAGGAGATAATTAGCCATGACGTCATGGTCTCCACCTGCTGCTCGGATGGCCGTGTAATACAGCCACAACTACTGGGAGGGATCGGTCTTGCCATCATAAAGCTCAATCCCTGATGGGCGAAAGCCTCTCGGCCACACCACCCGGCGGAGTCGGTCAATGAAGACATGGAAGCTATTATGGCGGGAGTCGACGTCCTCATGCCGACTGACTCCTGGCGTACCATGGCTTCTATCAAAGCGCTCTCGGCGACATAGCTCGCTACACTCGCGCCGCCCACAGCGGCGAGAGATGACATTGCGCGCATCACGCACTTGGTTGATGATTTCTCGAGTGTCACCCGAGAAGGAACTCCCATGGCTCTCACTGAGCCGAGAGCGTCGTGACTGACTGGATTGTCGGGGGGTAGAGTTGCGGTTGGGAGATCGCGACCGTGGAGATGGCACTGCCTCGACGAGTTGGGCCACAGCAGCTTGCATCATCGCCTGAGCCCTCTGGAGCTCAGGTGTGTCGGGGAGGGCCGACAACGCCCTGTCGATGGCGACTAAATTCGCAGTAGGAGTACGATATACAACGTGATCTTCAAAGTCAACCGTGTAAGCTTCTCTGGATGTCCCCGCCGCTTGAGCCCTCCCACAGCGAAGTGAACGGGAAGCATTACGCCTTTGGCGCTCCCGTCGGTGGTTGCTGGACTCGGCGGAGTTCGTGGTGCGCTCATCCTCAGATACCTCTACTGTCGTCATCATGACAGCGCCCACGGGGCGAGGAGCCAAGGCGACCATTACGCCCTGCTTCTTGGCTTGCTTTGGGGCGATCTCCGCGAATTGACGTCGGTGGACGGTACAACCGCCATAGTTGGCGACGATGACAAAGTCAGCGGGGGAGTCGGTGGATATGGGGCAACGCGGGGTAGACGGAGTTGTACCCTTAGTGGGTACTGGAGCCATCTGTGAGGGACAGCATGCCGCGCTCCGAGCGGCAGGGCGCACAAAAAGAGTGCGCGGGGCCCTCGCTTGTTAAACAAAGGCGTTGGAGAGAACCAATTGACGCATAGAGTCGCCAATGAAGGTAAAGCTCCCGAAGGAGATGACGACACCAACGGGAACCTGAGTATTCACCTTGCAAACAATGGCCATTGAACCTGAAAAGGAAATTACACAGAACCTCCCCTACCTGGCGCGCCAACTATCGTTGCGTAAGAACAACAGTATCCTTGGAGGATACCCGAGGACTAGATTTGTGTAGGTGTAAGGGAGAGACTGTGATCAAAGTTCAATGGTTATCTCACAAACAAAGAGAGACTGGAGATTTTAGACAGGTTCAGACCTCCTGGAGGATAATAGCCCTAGTCCTATGTGTGTACGCACTATTTGAAAAAGCAACCGTGCGTGTCTAAAGAGACGTCCCCATAAAAAAGTGCCCCCGATCCCTTTATATACTGTTAAGGATCGGGGATTACCGTTCAGGGTTTAATCAGCCCTATTAATCCTTTTAATTGGGTTTAAATCACCCGGGATCGTGGGTTAATAATTACAGCAGTTATTCGCTACATTGATGTGACCGTTACTCCCTAGAGCTTTATTGCTATTGATGGTGCGGCCGATTGTTGATCGGACTACCGAACGCACGTGGTCGGGTGATCTCCCGAGTGCTGGTGGTCGGGCGTCTTGCTCAGTGCATGTGGTTGGGAGTCTTCCCAGGTCATAATAAATACTCTGTCTTTCTAATCCCATCTTCTGCTGATAATCATAAATGCACTCGGAGAGTACCCGGGGTTATATCTCCGACAATAACTGTATAGGCTAGAGATGTATATCATTTTATTATTAAAAAATTAATTATAATATAAATGTGTCTTTAGGTATATACACATTTCTGGCCAAAAATATGAAAAACGGACAATTCCCTCTAGGCCTTGTTTGGGAACCATAAATCTAGCCCATTCTACGGGGATATGTGCTAAAATTTTAGTTTTAAATCTTAACTCATCCACGTAAAATAGATCAGAATTTATTGTTCTCGAATAAGACCCTAGTGTCAAGGCCGGCCTAAGAGGGGGTGGGGCGTGAGCAGGGTGCCCACTCCCAAACTCCCCCTTCCTGAATGTGACCATGATGTAGTAAGTCAACTATTTGATTATGAGTTGTTATGTAATTTTTTTTTTTTTTCTTCGTACTCACGCTCCTTCTGTAATCTGTAGTTCTGTACACAACGAACTGAATGAACTTGCGCCATAGCCGTAATAGTTCCGTCCGATCGATCAGACACAGCAGCTCACACGCAAGAGACAACTCAACACTGGATGCAGCTCAACCAACCAACCAACCTATCGAGTGCACATCAACCAGGCAAGCAAATGGGGGAACGAGAGGACCATGCATGGGGTCGCCGCCGGTCGCGCTCCTTCGCTCGATCAGCGGCCGCGCGCCACGTGCCTCCCAGTCCCTGTCCTCACCGGCGCGTTTCGCCAACCGGACAAAGTGACAAACAGATCGATCGAAAAGATCGCCGCGGTGCATGCGGCGCGCGGCGCGCTGCCACGTTCGGCCTCCAGTTCGGACGACGGTACGCACGCACGCACGTACGTACGTACGACGTCGCCGCTGCTGTCGAGTGAGTTGGCGCCCGGCCCCGACGAGCCGGTACGTTGGAGTCCAGCTCACGTCCGGCCGAGCTAGTACGGTGCTCCCTCGTACGTGTTGCCGATCGGCCAGGCCCGTCGGACGAACGGGGCCCGGGAGGCCGGTGGTTGAGCTTCCCTTTTCAGCCACATTCCCCGTCCCCATCCATCCCGCGTCGTCGCTCTGGCATAGTGCCAGATCGTAGTACGACGCGACGACGTTGTCGTCCGCTAGCTTGCTCGCTCGCGCGGTGCCTACGTACTCGCCGATCGAGCTGGCTAGCTGTCTCCTCGATCGCCGCGCGCTCGTGGTCCGCGTCACCGGCTGCTGGCTGGCTCTCACGGAGGACAGGGGCGGCGAACCGCGCATGCGCGTCTCGTTTCGTCGTGGGTGTGGGTGGGGCGCCGCGCGCGCTATGGTCGACACCTAGAACGGAGGGGGTGACTTGATATGACGTGGTCATGTGTGACAAACTTGGAACTGGTTCAACACAGCTAGCTGCTAGTTCACCTGAAAGAGGAGGGAACTGATGGCCCTGAAAATTGACGCAAACAGGAATAAATGAGAGTCAATCATGGTTTTTTTCATCCAAAACAGTCGATTATCTATCCTAAGATGCGTGCACAATTCTTTCCCTGCTGAGTTTACAGCACACTTTTACTCATTAGTCCGTTGCCTGGCATTTACTTCCTTTCAAAAAAAATTCTTTGGTTTTGGTGCAAACTGCACCAGTTTGCTGATGATCAATTCCCCTGGGTAAAATCGATTGCATGCACGTATATATCTGTCTTCCGCGTGAAAGTTAATTTTCAGTGTCTTCGTGCTGTTACAGTACATATCTACAAAATTTACACCGTAATTTATGAAACTTACACTAAATATCTGTAAAATGTACAGGGTAACATAAAGACGGCGCCTTTTCGCGTGGAATGCACCGGTCCGACCGGTGAAATGCACGTTCCCTGATTTATGGGCCGGAAAAGATCATCACGAACGTGAGACCCATCGAAGTTGGGCCAGAACGGTATTGTCACGAAGGTAAGGCACATGCTAATTGGACCGGAACGGTATTCTGGCGTACGTGCAGCCCACACTTATTGTGGCCAGGAAAGGGATCGTAACGTATGTGCAGACCAAAACTTGTGGGTCAGAACGGGATCTGGGCTGCTGAGAGAGGGAGGCAGACCGTAGAATTTTTTCTTTTAATAATACATTTTTTATTCAAAATTTCAAATCCGGTGATTTTAGAAGTTGCAAAAATAGCCTTTTGTCGGGCTATGATCTACCGATCTAGGATAGATCGGTCTAGATCAGCAGATGGTCTGCCGACAGAAGCCTGCGCCCGCCGACTGAGGTCACGCAGGCTTCTGTCGGCAGACCATCTGCCGATCTTCCCTAGATCGAAAGATGGAAGCATGCGCCCGCTGATCTATGCCAGCCTAGATCGACAGATGGTCTGCCGATCTAGGCTAGATCGGCCTAGATCGACAGACCATAGCTTGACAGAAGACTATTTTTGTAATTTCTGAAATCCACATACCAGATTTGAAATTATGAATAAAAAAGTATTATTAAAAGAAAAAATGACCGGAGATGTCAAACGGATCCGTTCTCAATTCTCGTGAAAATTCTTTATTAGAAGTCAGAGATGGTGAGTATTTTCCATCGAGTCTGGCAGAGAAGGATATGACCATCCACTCCCTGTTCCCATCCCCGCGAAGACTCAGTTCAACCCATAAAAATAACAGCTCAGCCCAATAGCCTAATAAATAGAGTATAAAATGACATTAGAATTCTAAACCTAGTTTTATCTTCCCCATTCTCTCTCTTTCTTCCACAGCCACAGCCGTCGCACAAGCCACATAGGTCATCGCGTCTTTGCCTCGCCAGCCACCACTCTATTAGTAGCTCCGCCATGCCATATGTCGTGCGTCGCTCGTTGTCAACGCAAACCGTAGGCTGCTAGGTACAATCTCACGAGGGCGGGGGATTCACATGAAAAAATCCCTGTGGACGGGTGTTACACTCTGTCAGCAACACCGTTGCACCATCCATCGTGCGCCGCTCACCATCGATGCAAACCGTAAGCTGCTAGGCACAAGCTCGCGGGGCGGGGGATCCACATGAAAAAACCCCGTGGACGGGTGTGGAGAAAATTTATCCTCGTGATCGTTAGTGGGGGTGGGGACGTGGAAAATTTACTACTATGGAAATGAGATGTAGAGGTATTCCCCAGCGGAGAATTCCCCGTTGACGTCTGTACCACTATCTTCCCCTCTTCATTTCCCCTCCATTCCATCGAGACATCCAAAATAATGTCGACGGCGATGACGGCGAGCTACAACGAGCACATCGGCAATTGCATTAAGTTGACACGTGGGAAGTTGTTTTTCACTCTTCGAGATGTTTCCTTATCTTTACATATCATCCGAATAGTTATGAAAAAATTGCCAATGTAGAAAAAATATTTATTTATTTGTTACTATTTATATAGGAAAAAGTCTAAATTACATCATCGAAATATTGCTAAAGTCTAAATAATGCCCTAAATAATTTTATTGTCTAAAAAGCACCAACGGTATTGTAAAACAGTTCAAATTACACCTTTGAAGGACGGTTTTGCTAACGTGGCAGATCAACGAAAAAGTCTGAATCATACCTTTCAACTTTGCCTAAAGTCTGAATAACCCCCAAACAAATAAAAAGTGTTTAAAATTTAATTTCTAAAAATTTTCAAATCCAAATTTTTTTGTGGAATAATCCTTTTTCCCTATTTTTCCTCTTCCTTCTTTCCCCCCTTTTCCTCTTTTCTTTTTCTTCCTTTATCTCTCCTTCTTCCTCCTTTTTCTGGGTGTGGGGCTAGGCGTAGTGCGGCGTGGGGCTAGGCGCTGTGCCGGTGCGATGCGGGTGCGGTGTGGGCGCTGGCACGAGCACGTGACGCGGTGTGGGGCTAGGCGCGGCGCCGGTGCAGTGCGGGCGCGGGTGTGGCACAGGGCTTGTGCTAGGGTAGGAGCGGCCAAGATGAGGAAGAAAGGAGGAAGAAGCAGGAGGAGAGAGAAAGGAAGAAAAAGAAAAGAGAAAAAGGGGGAAAAGGAAAGAAGAGGAAAAAATAGGGAAAAGGGTTATTCCGTAAAAATTTTCGGATTTGAAAATTTTTAGAAATTAATTTTTAAACACTTTTTATTTATTCAGGGGTTATTCAGACTTTAGGTAAAATTAGAGGATGTGATTTAGAATTTTTCGTTGATCCGCCACGTTACCAGCGCCACATCAAAAAAACCACCCACGGTTTTACCACGTCAGCAAAACCACACTTTAAAGGTGTAAATTAAATTGTTTTGTAATATTACTAGTGCTTTTTAGACAGTAAAATTCTTTAGAGGTTATTTAGACTTCAGCGATACTTTGACGGTGTAATTTAAACTTTTTCCATTTATATATGTCAAATTTTACAAGGAGCAGCATATCACATATTAATCTATTTTGTCAAAATTTCATGTTTTATGACTATTTGGATGACATGAAAAATAGTAATGATTTTTGGGCACATGGGCGCACCGCGCACATACTACACTTACACGGATAATAAAATGGGAAAACGATTGAGTCTGTATTTTCACAATAAAACTTCAAGCTATCATGTACTGTAATCTCAACAAGGTGAAGCTTTCTCACCTGAACAGCTTAGTAGTAAAAACACTAGATTCTCCAAACATGCAGAGAAGAGCCAGCTGCGTCGCTTACTCGCTTCAGCCAGTTTTTGCTCCTCCTACGCTTCCTACATCTAGCATTCCAGGATTAATTCAGAGACGCACTTTTCTTTGGCGCCCTTAATACTTCTTGTTTACCTAATCACTTGGTTGATCGATCGAACCATTCTTGCCACCAACTTCGCCATGGCCCCGCGCCATCGCCTGGATGATTGCTGTCAGGTCGCCATGGCCGCGGCACGCATCAGCTTCGAGCTTAGTTGTCACCGCCACACCGCGCTGGCCCCGACGACGGCACGCTGACCCACGGCTCGCCAATCCTTATCATCTTGATCGGCCGCTCGCTGGCGGCTGCCTCCTCGCACCGCGCTCTCTTCCTCGTGGCGGCATGGCTATCATCGATGAGCACGCCGAACAGCCTCACGCTCTTCTCCTCGCGGCCGTGCTCTTGCTCGCACTGCTCGCTGCCGCCAGCCGCCGCTCGCATGTCTTCCTGCATCAGGAGCCGGAGGTCGAGCTGGCGGACGTCGAGGAAGCGCGACAGGAAGCTCAGGAGCTCCTCGCAGTGCCGCCGCGCCCGCGCCAGCTCCGTCGTCAGCGTGTGGTTGTCCTTCCTGAGCTGCTCGTTCTCGCTAGTGATGTCCGCTCGCGGCGGCGACGACGCCGAGGAGGAGCTGCGATCGTTGCCGCTGGACGTGGTGGCAGAGGGCGCCGGGGGTAGAGGAGGCAGCTGAGGCGGAGGGAATGCAACGTTGACGCCGCTGCTGCCGCATGATTTGGACGACTGAGGCGTCGTCGCCTTGCGGCGGCGGATGCTGGAGAGGAGGCCTTGCTCGCCTCGCCGGAAGTTTCCGTTCGCGAACTCCCACCGATCCGGCACCACCTTCCGGAAACCCTGCAAGAATAGTCGCCATCGCTCATTAGTCTCGAATGATCAATAATGAACTGTTGCTATCCTAACTCCTAATCAACCAACCACTGCACATTTGGAGAAGATAAAGGAACAAAGAATTTGTTTTGATACCACACATTGTTAATTTGATGGGCTCCATGAAGTGCACAAGTACAATCAACGAAGATTTCGCTTATTTCATCAAATGATTAAATTTGGGATCTTGTTTTGTTCACAGACAGCTACACGGAAAACAATATAGGTGTCAACATCCAAGTGATCCAACTACCAATATGTTCGTAGTACTTGTATTCTCTAAAAAAATTAAAGGCCATTCTTTGTAAAATACGGTAAACAAGCTACCAAATATGTTCTAAATTAACTACCATTTAATTGAAGAATCAGAGCGATATCAAACTATCAAAGGGAAAATAAGCGGGGGAAATGTCTACTAGTTCATGGGACCAAATGTCTACTAGAAGTCAAACTCCAGCTACCCCCACAACCACAAGACGTGCAAAACAACATCACAACGGAAAGACTAACTCCATGACTCTATTGAATTCAACACCAGACGTCACTATATAGATATCTCTATCAGATTGATCAGACGTTGCTGATAATACTCAAGTCTCAAAATGCTACGATGAAAACATCTTAGACGTTCACACTCGTGGATTCTCATCTATCTGCAACAGTTGAAGAACCAGTACTGATAATTGAGCTAGCTAGCTAATTACTTAGTTGTCAGTGTGAACTCTGAACCTTTGACTACTAGCACTGGATATGCCAGCATGCATGTCATGCTTATCAGCTTATGCATGCACCAAAACTCTTTTCAAGCTGTGATCAGGCACTAGAGGAGCCGCACGCATTCACACGTGTTAGCCGAAGAAATTTTCTACCCCCATAAATGATCACAAACACAAGGCAAACAAAGGATTAGTTGGGCTAGATGCTTTGGCATGTACAGATCGAGAACAGCAAGTGCCAAAATTTGCGGAGCTCTGGTTGATCACAGAAGAGCCCAGAAAAAGTTTCCACCGGCACCTTCCCCATATATAATCACACAAACGCACCAGAAATCATGGCTTTGTCCCCCCTAATACACATGTCCGTGGCGTGTCAAGGCACCAAACAGACCTCATCAACAAGCTATAAGCACTTAATTAACTTTGCTTTCATGGAACAGTTGATATTTTGCTTCTAAGCTAGCTACCAGTAATTGGAAATGGTCATCTCCGTTCTTCCAGATGCCAAACCAGAGACCCAGAATTCCATTTTTGTATACATGCCTACGTACATGGATGTACTCATGTACGTAGGTGCGCAGACGAGAATTAGTCAGAGAATATTGTTAAGTGGAATTAAATTCTGACTTACGTTCAAAATAAAAAAGAGTTAACTTCTGACGAATTGACAACACAACTGACGTGTGTTTATTTTGTCAAAAGAGAGAGGTGGAAAAAGACGATGAACAAGAACAACTCATCCGCTTGCAGTAGGTGCCTCTCTTTTCAATGGTTTTTATCATTCTCTTGTCTCTTTCTGCCCCAATCTTTCTTAAAGCAGTTTTGATTGAATCCGTCATTTACAACCGATAAGCATGCTTTGCGTGGAAAAGTAATTAAATTAAAGGAGGTGGAGATTGACTTCGGCATTTCACTGACACAATCTTCTAACATGTAGACCATATTATGGTTTCGTAACACGACAGGGCGACGCTTGTTTAACTCCATTTCTACGCTTTAGGTCGTCAAGAGACCAGACCAGTTCGAGTTAATTAATCCCGTCTGGTCGCAGATTAAGATTGATTTTCCCAACAAAATAATAGATATATCATAGCTAGCTTGAGATGATGTCCAATTCACTGACTAATTAATTTGGTTGAGGAGTTCGAAACTGCTTTCAAACAAGCTAACCCCCATGGCCCCCCACCACGAACAGAGAAACATGTGCATCTAGGAACAGGTGCTCATACTCAAGTCATTTCGGCACGTAGCTGACTAGGTTCTAGAACTGGCTAGCTGAACAATTTTTTTATGAACAAAGCTAAAAAAGATATAATTAAAATATTTTGGAGTGAATTAAGCAAGTAACATCTGCCTTAAAAACCAGTATCATAAGCATGAGCTGAACGAGAATTTCACCAAGACTTAATCTAAGACTCTGTTTATTTTAGTTTGGGATTGTAGTAATCTAGCTTATAGAAAAAGCTAAGTTACACTAGTTTATGAATTATTATAATTTTTACTCTAAATTATAATAAATTGATTTGATTGTTTCGACTAATGAAAATAAGTTAAGTTACTGTAATTCCAAAGTTGAAACAAATATCACCTAATTCTATCTGTAAATAACAGATGGTGAACTGTTTTTCTCGATATAGGAGTAGGCTTCTGCGAATACGTTACGTGTTCAGATTTATGCGTGCAAATGCAGCAGGGGTATTACTGCTATTTGCGTCATACCTCGGAGCAAGGACCAAGGACCAAAAGGAGAGTCAGATAACACCAGCGTATATACGTGTAGACAACTACGGAAACGTAAACAACATGATGAAGGCAATTGCAAGTTACTACTCCAGAATACAGCTCGGCCACGACAGCGAAAGCTATCCCACACGCAAACAAACGTCAACAGAACAAGTGCATCGTCTAATGGCTAATCTAATACTCAGGCATGCACCACACCGATCATCGATCATCGATCATCGAAAGATGTAACGAAAACATAGCACAGATATATGATGATAAAATCAAAGTAGCAAAGGTAGGAGATTGAGAGTTCGTAATGTGTACGTACGTATGTGTTGAGCTGGCGGACGAAGGAGGAGAAGTTGCAGTGCTTGAAGTGGAGGGGGAGGAGGTCGCGGGCGAACTCCACCGGCTTCCACACCACGAACGACCGCCCCTTCCTCTCCCACGAGATCACCTCGTCCGTCGCGTGCTCCTCCACCATCTGGTGTGTCTTCGTCAGGAACGGCGCCGGCCCGCCGCCGCCTCCTCCCCCCCCCCCACCGCCGCCGCCGCCGCCGCCGCCGCCGCCGCCGCCTTTCTGCTGCTCCATCGATCTGATCGATCACCTAAACTCCTAATTTAACTATGCTTTCTTCCTGCACCTACCTATGTGTGTATGGATGTATAGAGATGGGTGTGGCAGCTAGTAGGAGGAGGTGGCCGAGAAGAGGAGGAGGGCGGTGAGGAACTCCCAGCCCCAGACGTAGAATCCGGTGACGAACCCCCTCCGACCGCAGCCGCCGGCCGCTTCTACTCCCATGTAACCGGCGCGGTGGGCGCGGCGGCCGGGGTTTGTTGCCGTGATCGATCGATACTCGCCGCTGCCGTTACCTCCGCCCTCCCTCTCTTGTCCGGGCTCCCGGCTCAGTCCGCGCACGATATAAAGGAGGCCGCGACGCGCGACGCGCGACGCCTCTCGGTCGTCACGCCGCCGTGGCCGCGCGAGAGAGAGCGGCGCGCGGTTGCTCTCGTGTGTGGCGTTTACGTTCTGCGTGGGTCAGAGCGCGCGCGCGCGCGCCGTACGTGCCCGGCCGGTCCAAATAAGAAGCTTCCTCCACCCTGTGGGTCGTGTGCACCGCGCGCGCGCGCCGAACTTCTCCGTGCAACCCTCCCACGGTGAACCAACGCAAAAGGGTGCGTTTGGTAGGGTTCTTGAAACTGATTTTGTGTAGAATCAATTGAATCCAATCAAATGACTTTTTAGACAGCTTTTTGAGTGAATCTGGTTGAATTGATTCTCTGTTTTACACTTAAAAGAAGAATCGGACGAAATGTAGCTTCACAAGATAATCCAATCAACTATTTGTTAATATGGACATGAAGTTCTAGAGAAATTACCTGCCTACCATCCACCCTAACTCCTTTCATTGTGCGTTGCTGCAAATTGCTGAACCCATATTGGATCTCCCAAAGCTGCGATTTGCGGCCGCCACGGGGATCAGGGTGCTATATATCTTGGCCTATCCGTGTCGCGCCCTTCTCGCTCGTCACGATATTTCAGCTAATTCTGATTCATTATAAAATCACTTCTCTAAATAATCTGAATTAAAATTAAAAGAATTAGAATCTCGAGCTATACCAAACATTCTCTAACTCGACCAGTCAACTACGTGGGTTTAGCTATGGTCCATGGTGGTACGGGCGTAGGGAAGGGCGAGTTGGACGGTTTGGGGTGGGGAGCCGTGCTTTGGCTTCGGGTCAGCGTCACCGTACCAGGGCCGCATCGTTCGCCTCTTCCAGAAATTTGAGGAGCACAATTTCTCCCTTGTCGCCGTAATCTACGAGAGAAAGTAAAACCAAAGCCGCGTGGAAATGCGAGGCGCCAAAGCGCTTTTTAATGGATAGCTTGTTCCATCCATCGCCGATTTGTCCACATCCATCTTCTTCTCACCCACCCAAGTACCCAACTCGCCTACTTATACCATGTATCCCATTAGTACTGTAGAATGTAGTATTCATGTAGGTTTTTTAAGTTTGATACAAATATTCCGGTGATTGTTATTTAGGACATGTAGTAATCTATCTTATTTTATGTTTTAAATTATAATAATCTAATAAGCTGATTCAACCTAACTTTTTTCAACTTAATAGTATTAAAAAGATTCAAATTTACATTGTTCTTTGATAAAAATTACACACTACTATCATTTTTCATATTAGAGCTTGTCCCCCACCTACCATGGCTATGTTGAGGGTATTAAAATATTTTAACATCTGATAAGTCATAAATAATATATTCTACCAAACAGCTTCTAGCCAGTTTATTATAATCTCCATCTATAAGCCGAATTATTATAATCTAAGCTGAAACACGTTAATCAGATTATTAGTGCAATATTTCCAAAAATATGATTTCAAGAAAATGTATCAACACCGTTTAAATAACTTTTTAAGCTACTTGTTATCTTTACCATATATAATATTTAATTAATCTATTTATCGGTCATTATACTGTTATTTCAACCCATTAATTTTCATGACTTCAGAACATGTGAGGTTGAAAATGTGATGTTTGATCGAATCGGTCAAAATGTGAGGTTGAAGTCCACCGTATTTTTATCGAACTCTATCGCTTCAAGCCAGCCCGAATCGAAAAAAAATTCGGCAAACTTGTAAACACTGACTCAATTACAATATGAAAGCCGTAATGAAATAACGGGCTCCAAATCTCCAATCGATTGCCATGTTCAAGCTCAGCGCGAAAGCGACGATGAGCATGTCTGAAGTACAGCGATGTCAGCAAGTACTGTTACACCAACTCCCCTTCCTATGGCTTTACACCAAAGAAGAGGATTCTACATCACTGGACACGAGTACAGCCATAATTATTCTCTTCTCTCGATTCCGATACATCACTGGCTGCAAGCCATCACACTGCATGATCTCTACTTCTGTAATTGCATTGCATTGCATCCTACTCAACGTGACACCCCGAAGCAGACGGCCAGCGACTCATAAACCAATCGTCAACCGATCGATCGATAGATATGCCCGGACACGTCTGCCTTTTGGAATAGCGTGCTGAGGCCATGCCTGTTTCTCTATCTCTC
>KE373134.1:94255-111149 GCA_000418225.1 Zizania latifolia | reverse complement strand
TCGACGCCGTCTGCGGCGGGCAGTCACCACGCTGGATCGAGTTCTGGAGCGACGCGGCCTCCGACCGACGCCGCCGCAATTCATCCTCCTCTGAAGCCTCCACCGTCTCCTCGTCAACCTCCTCCTCGGGCTGCCCTTCGCCGCCTCCGAGGTCGACCCCACTATGGGTGGACAACTACCTCGACAAGCTCGGAACTTTGCTCAAGAAAGGTGGCTGGAGGGACAGAGAGGTGGACGAGATGGTCGAGGTTGCCGCCTCCGGACTGTTTGACGGCGACGAGCCTGCCCCGGCGGACACTGACACGGTGCTCGACGCACTGTTCGTAAAAACCGACCGGTGCTCGGACTCTCTCCGGCGAGCAGGGTGGAGCCCCGAGGACGTCTCGGACGCGCTCGGGCTAGACCTCCGTCGAGCCAAGCCTCGCACTCGGCCAGCCGTGCAGATACCGCCGGAGATCGCCGCTAAGGTGCAACGCCTCGCGCTGGCGGTGGCAAGGTCGTGACCTCACCGGCGCCGGCCGGACATGTGGGGCCTGCCGTTTCTTCTCCTTCGCTTCTGCGTTTTTCCCCGCATAGGAGGAATTAAACAACACTTATGTCAAGTGAAAAGTAAACTACTCATGTTCGTGTGCATGAATACACAAGTAAATTAAGCTATGTTCACATGCACGACGAACCGTTAATTGTAAGATACATTCCCCCGAAAACGAAAACAATACATGTTGCCCGGATTAAATTAGCACCAAGAACAGCGACCTTCCTCTCTCACTTTTCCTCGATGTATCCATGATCTCTCTTTGCGTGTGCATGTGTTGGTTACTTGGATACCGTTAGTGTTGTCCGATCTTTTGCAGTCATGGTGGGTGGGTGCTGATGCTCTGCCGAGAAGTTTATCAGGATGCAGCTGATGTTTTCCTCAAGTGTTGAGCAATTCCTAAATTCCCAATTGCCACTCAATCAATGAATCAATACCACTCCTAGCATTCTCTGCTATCCCCTTCCTCAAGTTGGCCCCCAAATATGGCTTTGCGAACTAATTAAGCATTTAAGCTCCGTGGTCGTCGCTTAATTCAGGCTGCATTAACACACCAACTTTTCTTAAGCAGGAGGGAACGAACATTTTGGGGAGGATCAGGGAGCACACTAGCAGCTGGCTGCTGGCCCCATCGCCATGCAACCATCGCACATTCGCACGCGCTCGCCTGCGTGTGTGTGTGTCCTTTTCCTTACGCCACGGTGTTCTCGCCAAAAAGAAAGGCTTTGTCCCTTGCCTCAGCTCCGCCGGTGCAAGTTGCAGCGGCGTACGCGCGCGGGCGGGCGGGGCGAGGAGCCCGTGGAGAGGCGTCGGCGCCGTACGCGAGCAAGGCTGGCGCGCCTCGCGCGCTGCCGGTTTGCTTGTGACCGGCAAGCTTTGGGGGATCCACCCATCAATGCGCCGGCGTGGTCACCGGCGCCGGGGCCCGGGCATGCATGTATGCATGCGCCGCCGCGGCGGCAGGAAAAGTGGCGTCGCAGTTGGAGCCCGCCGGTTCCCGTGTGCCTGCCCCGACACGGACGTCGATGTGGTCCTGTGTGCTACACTGTTGCTGTGGTTTCATGTACAGGACTTTGCCAGCTGCTACTGACACACAACTTACAGTACAATCAGAACCAGCTCTGCAAAAAAATAATCATGAGAATTTTCCGTTTTTGCAGGGTCTAATTTGGCTAGACATTTAATTGTTGACGCTGTCGTCCTGTCTCCGTCTATCACTTTCGTAGTTGCATCTCAGATCTTACACAGTTACACTCCTGTTTGTTGCTGCTAGCTAGCGATCGTAATCAGATGTTCATGAAACAGATGGGCCGTTGGATAAAACTCTTGAAACAGGTGCTCGCCTCGCCCATAAACTGGCACTACCTGCGATCGAGCAAGCATGAAAGCTGAAATGCATCGTTGATCTCACCTCGTCGATCTGCTTGAGAAAACATGTAATCACAAGAACCTGTGACGAAATTTCTCGGCTTCTGATGCGATCTTTGGACCATGGGTTTAATAAACAATCTCCGTGTGCCTTTCTGCAGACAGGATCAGGACTAATTACCCCTGTCGCCGCACTGGACACTGGACTAGCTTGTCTGCCAGCTTCTCCTGCTGCTGCGCAAGAAAGAAACGCATACTATAGCGCTAGCTGCAACCACTGCTGCGACGGGCAGACGCGGATTAAAACTTAAAAGTTCGGTGGACCTAATCAGAATGCAGAACAGACCACGATTCCGACTCCAGCAAGCTGCAAGTTGCAACTGACAAATCTTGTAGCTTATCTCATAGCCTATCCAGAAACTACATTCTCCTGTGGTCCTTCACCGCCTGTACTAGCTAGTTCCACAGTTACACGCTTCCACTGCATCAACTTCGAGTTCGAGCTAGCTAGTCTTGCACAGAGTCTACTTACACAGTCCAATAGCCCATGCTTGGTTTTCTTAACACCAGAGACAAGACGATCGAGGGTCTCGAAAGAGCATAACCCGGCTGTAAAATATGATGCAGCTTGTCTCGTTTCGCTTGACATCTCCGTGTCAGCAATTCGATCAGCAGACGCCGAACAAGAGTACTACCACTTGTGCTTACTATACTTCTTCGGATTCTCCGGGAGAGCGGGCGAATTATGGCCGTCACGCACGGTAGCGATCCGCTGGACCACGTACGCACGCAGGCACGGCCACAGCTGCAGCGAGTGTCAACACCGACTGCATGGAGTGCATGCAACGCAGCAGTACAGTTGCAAGCACGCACGCATTGATTGGTTCGCGCTCTCTCTTGTTAGAAGCATCCGATGTGCGTGCTTGCATGCATATATACGTAATCGTATCCGTGCGTGATGATCCAGTTGCCAAGTACGTCTCCCGCTTGGCGCATCTGCTCCTCCAGGGTACCGTACTAGTAGCTGGATGCGAAAGAATTTAACTGCAGAGAGTAAATAAGACGTTTCAGGACCACACCGTTTACTTATGCGATCTCACAGTGTCCATTACTGTAGCTAATTAATCCCCACATATCGATCTGATCTTAGCAATGCTGGTAAACAACTTGTGGATATTAATGACTATAAAAGATCATAAGTTATCTAGAAATCAAAAATTATTATTTGAAATGAACTATAAGTCTATTCTTATTCTTGTCGGTAGAAACCAAAATTTATTGTCTAAATAAGTAAGTTTATTCTTATTTTCGTTGATAAAAAAAATCTTGTTTTAAAGTTTTTCAAGCTTAATCACATCTCAACATCAACTTAATGACAAAAATATCTTAAATAATAATATTATTAATTAAATACCAAATAAAATAAGTTCATATGTAATAAATTATTTAAACTATTAAAGTTAAACTGACTTATAAATAAGTCAAAACTGTCTCAACTTAAATCGCTCTGCTACCTGTTGCTATGAATATTATATCGGGCTGGGAATTGAACGGATCAGCGTGCGCTCATGCATGAAGCACCGCCCGGACAGTACCAGGTCACCCGTGCCGGCAATATTGCTCCTTCCAGGTGCTGGCTCGGCTCGGCAAAGGCAACCTTTTTCTAAACAACGGGCCGTAATTTGTACGGGCACGGAGCGTACAGTTCCGAATCACGAGCACGAGCGTCTCGTCGGTGCTGTAAAGCGCGTGTGCCTCGCACGCACACACGCACAGCAGCGAGCGGCTCGACTCGACCGTACCGTCGCTCTCCGGCCGGCAGCGGGAGCTCTCGATCCGATCGTGATGACGGCCGGTTGGTGGCGCTGTAAAGCGGGCTCGAGGTTTGGCGACACGGAGCCGAGAGGGGACACGATCTCGCCCGCCGCGTGCGGCGACGATATGGTGGCCTGCGGCTGGAGGACGCGACAGGCTGAGCCAGCGGCGAACGGCTGCCGCTGCAGGCTTCTGGCTGCACGCACGCGGGCACGTACGTTCGCGCACCGAAAAGGCGAAGCCTCCGCTCTGCTTCTCCGTACGGCCCCGGTGCGCTCTCCTTTGCTTTCGCTTGGCGCTGTTTCGTTTTCGTGAGCTTTATGCCAGGCGTGCACGTGCCGGCCAAATGATGCAGGGGCCTCGTGTGGCTGCAGGTGGTAGATAACAGGCAGGACAGCGGCAGGTGTGTGTGATTTGATTCGGTCACAGCTAGACTTTGTATGAGCTTTCGGGGACGGATCCACCTGGTTGGTTTTCTTTTGGTTGGGGGGCTTCGTGCGCAAGGCTGCCGTGCAAGGCAGGTTCGCCGCTGCTGGATTTGTCTGTAGGTTCAGTCAGTACGTGAGATGAGTACATTATTAGATGGTGGTGATCATTTGAATGAAGTCCCCACCGGCCCGGAGCCTGAAGAGATCGACCCGATCGAAATGTCATCAGTGAACGATTAATTCACCGGACTCATTTGCTGTAACTGGTGGACTGGATTGAAAGGATAGCCGACCAACTTAGTATGCCAGGCGTGCACGTGCTGGCCAAATGATGCAGGTGCCTCGTGTCAGCTCGGCTTGTTATAACTCTTTATGTTAACGAGTTAGCTTTGGCTTGGCTCGTTAATGTAACAAGAAAAAATCTAGCTCGGTTCGGCTTGCGAGCTAACTCGTTTAGCTCGCGAGTCGGCTCTTTAAAAGATAATTAAATAATAAATATTTAAATAATCACATATTAAACATCAAAATATAAAACAAACATAGTACATAAAGTTCTAAAATATAAATATCCATGTTCCATTACCATTTTCATAATTTCATCAATCCATCTATACGACAATTTCATAAGACAGTAATAAACTTATGATAACAAGACATAGTAATAAACTTATGATAACAAGTTACCAATAATAACTAGGCACTAGTAAATAATTTACAAAATAATAAGTCTCACACTAGCAAATAAATTATAGAGAAAGTTCTATATTTGCCACTAAAAGTTCACCCAGTTCCATACCTGCATGTCAGTGAGAGAGGTAGTGGCATATATGGAACCGGGTGCATTTTTAGTGGCATATTAGAAATAATCTGTAAATTATAATGAGTTGTTTTAGTGGGTTAGGTTGATTGCTTGGGCTGTTGGGCCATTAGTCTACTGTCTGTTTGGGCTAAGCTCGTTAAGCTCTCGAGCAGCTTGTGAGCCAGCTCGAACTCACTCGTTATACTAACGAGCTAAAATACCTGCTCAGCTCATTAGAAAAATAGAACGAGTCGAGCGAGCTGAGCTATTCACGAGTTGAGCGAGTTAACGAGCTACGGTTTTTTTTGTCCAGCCCTAGCTGCAGGTGGTACATAACAGCCAAGACAGCGGCAGGTGTGTGTGATTTGAACCATCTGGTTGAAGGACTGGATTGTGAGAATCTAATGCTATAACTATTTCTAGAATCTGCAGCTGAAATAAACGGTTTAGATTCGATTCTGGATCTAGATTATGAGAATCATTAGTTGTATAATCTAAAAATAAACTAGAATTTAGAAGGATAGGAAATATTATGTTCTTTAAATTCTTACCAACTACTCCATCCGGTTTCATAAAGCAAATCATTTTAGACTTGTATTAAGAGTTGTCTAAAACAAGTCGTTTTGTATTTTATTATGCATTTTAGACGTTTATATATCTGAAATAGTACTACTTCATCCTCATATCTCGCACTGTCTTTACTTCTGCATTGTATTTAATAGGGACAAACAAGAAAATTACACTAATTAATTACTCATTGGTATCTGAAATCATGTCCAAAATGACTTTCTTCATGAAATTAGAGAGAGTAGATAGTTAGATCAACAAATTAGATACTCAAACTAAAAGGTTCTAAAAATCTTTAAACCCTAAACCCTGTACTGTACTTAGATCAACAAACTAGATTGTCACACTAACTAACTACTAAAAATCTCTAAAACAAATGGGCCCTTAGCCCAAACGCCGAACCTGTTGTCTCGTGCTCGCTGACAATCGACGTACGTCCCGTCCGTTCCTGATCGAATCCGATGGGGATACTGTTGTTTCATCGGTTCAGACAGTCAGGCACCCCGTACTAGCACAAACTCCTGTCAAAAATTCTAGTCACTGTGAATGAATCCTGTAAAGAGGGGCTGCCTCTGCAGTTATCCAGACATCCAATCGTTCGTTCCGGCCGGCCGAAGAGCAGCATCCTTGATCCGACCGAATCTTGCTGCTGGCCCCATGCAGATCCTCGTAGAGTCGTAGTCGTAGGTAGGCTATCATCGTTCACGTTTTGGTCTGTGGCCACAGTGACCCAATAGCGTGCAATGCATATCTGCATAAGGAGAGTGTTAATTTACTCCTGTCTCACGTCTACGCGATCCCTTAGCTTCTTCCTCTCGCTAATTTTGCAGTAAATAAGTAGCCAGTGCACCGGCCAATCTCGCTGCGTAGGGAGGCACTCTCTCAGTCACATGCTCGGAATCTTCGCTGCAATCACCGATCAATGGAAACTATGAATCTTTTTACACAGACTACTCTACCCGGGCCGGCGTTCAAGAACACAGCTCCTGGTCGGCGTGTGAAAGCTCATATGTCCGTGACCACTACACGGCCGGCGCTGCAGGCAGCAGGCTGCACCGGATTCCACGATGCATTGCAGGAGCAGGACACAGAACAGAGCATTTACCAGGCCAGCAGGGCGAGATCTTCCTACGGATCGGGACGTCGCGTCGTGCTTTACTCCCAGTACGCAGCCCTGAAGATCGGCGTCCGGTTGTCCACGTCGAACATTTATCATGGGGGCTCGGCTGGCGAGCTTGCAGCTGACCAGCTGTGCGGCACAGGGAATGCCCAGTTCAGGCAAGGATTGGACCTCTGGAGGATGGAACTTGGAAGCGATGGGCCGTCGTACGGGCGCGCCCCAATCCCCGTCATAACAGCTGCTGCCGTGTTGGTTTATGGCTTACGCCTTCGGTGCTGCAAGAGTGAAAGTTTAGGTTATTTTCTAACGGAAATTAATATAGATATCTCGAAAACGATAGGAAGGTGGACTGTATCGGAAACGAATACGGATCAAATAAGCAGCGGACACGAATACAAAACCAATTTTTTATCAGAATAAAAAACTCATTGCTATATGAAAGAAATATGATAACCCAATAAAAAGATTCAATTTGCATGCATATTGATAAATTATAAACATATATAATAAATTAAAAATATAGAATTTATCGAAATTTTTAGTTCTAATGAAGTATACCGTTTATTTTTAGCAATCAATTATATATTAATTTAGTTTAAATGGTGTAATATTTCACAAATAGATGATAGTTTAAAGTTTTATATAATGTGAAAAGCAAAAGCTAATATTTTACAAATTACAATGAAAACAGAAACTTTCTGTTTTTATTATACGAATATTTTGTTTTCGTATCCGTATCCGGAATCATTGTTCCGTTTCCGTTTCTAGATAAAAAATATGTTTTTATTTCCGTTTTTTTATAACTCTCTCCTTTCCTTTTTTTCCAGGGCTGACAGAACTTTATACTCCGTTTTCTTATAACTCTCTCCGTTTCTGTTTTTTTTTGAACTAAAACTTTATGCTCTGTTTTCATAAAACCACTTATTGGGACAGTTTACAGAAACTGATCCGATTAACCCATAAACCAAATCTGTTTCAGCGGTGACCGTCCGATAGTTACTGGTTCCAAACCTGTTTTGCAAACCTTAGGGCTGACCGGCGAACGTGCTTGTTCTTGCCTTCTGGGTGTGCCATTCATAGCCCATCTTGATCCTCCGTTAGCTAACGGGCCGGTTTAGCCCATCTCGGCTAAAGAGGAGGTCGGCCTTGAGGCTTATGGCTGACATGTGGACTCCGGTTCCACGATAACAAGAAATGTAATTATGTAAACATCGAACGCAAGCGGGAATTTGTGAGTGTGATTCAATTCACTGCAAAAAAGAGCACACATGATTCAATTTCAGTGCAGGGTTGACGAGGACAGAGACAATAACGGATACAAGCAGAGTCTGCTAAGTCTGATTTTAGCGATTAATAAGTCTGAGGATACCCATTTTTACACACCAGTAGCAATACATACTGCAGGTACAACTATCAGATATCCTGCATACCTGGCTTAGCTAATCATCATGCAGGATGCAGGATGTTTCTTGGTCTCATGTTCTACTTACATCTACCTCTGACCTCATCCAAGATCTCTCTAGTCACACAGGCTCTGATGGATTACAGAGCTGTTCTGAGTAACAGCTTCATTCTTCTACAAATAATCTACAGCAGGAAAGGGAAATTGAAGATTAATCAACCACGAGTTCATTCTACATTGGTTTACAGCAGATAAACTATGCACATCCGGTGATGAAGGTGGGAGTGTTGCATTCCATGGACTACTCGTTCATCACCAGGAGCCAGTCAGTGTTCTTCGCAAGCAAAGCCTCTTATTCCTTCCGAATTGATCCTTCACCATTTCTGGCACCTGTTACCAGTGAAACAGATTTTGAACTGCAAAATATGATTGCATGTTTGCTGAATGCTAAGTGAAAACCTGACACAATGACATATCTCTAATCTACTGTTGAGTTTTGACTAGTGCTGGAAGTTGAATTTTGGACAATTCAGGCTCCAAGAACCCTATGATTTAGATAATACTACTAATCAATAGGTTACTCAAACTAACCAATAATATAGTGTCCCAGTAGTAGTTTTCAGAAAGTACCGAAATGTTCTCCATGAAGTTTAGCTAACCATATGTAAATTTAAAGCATACACATAATGTATACAGTCAGTACTTCTAAACTGTTATGCTGATAAGCGATGAACCAATTCCCCCAAAAAAACAAAAGTGTTGCAAAGTGGGCATTTTACAAGCATAAAAACTTTTATTTTGCACGAATTTTGAAACAAAAGTGTTCTTAGTACTGAGCACATAACAGAGCGAGACTGCATCTGACTTAATAAGAGATGGCTTGACTAGAGAAAGAAGCAGCAAGAAGAATTCGCAAAAATTGCAGCTTGCAATATGATGATGGAAATAATAAAGATTCCAACATATACTCCCAAGCAAAACACACGAGATAAAAGAACAACCAGCTAATAACAAGGCAAATAAACTAGGTAAAAGTACTTGCATTAAGATTGAAAAAACAGATTTTAACTGAAACCAGCAAAAAATCTGTATTTTTCTCTTCGTGTAAGTTTTATATTAATAATGAATACAAGAAAAATATCACCTCAAAATAAAATGACCACATAAAGTTTATTTGAGACAAAAAAGAGTAACTGTCAAAGTACAGAAAAGCATCAACAACACAGGTTTGACATAAACAAACGACAAAAGCATGTACCTCATTTTTCTGCATTTCCATAATCTCTGCCTGCAAGATGGAGAAAATAAAAACATCAGGACTCTCAAGTCTCAAAAGAATAGCTTGTGGGCATATCAAAATTTGGAAGTATGGTGCTTTAGTCTTAATTTACTGACATGTTTGGTAATCATTTAACATCTAACAAATGGTACACTATTAAATAAACTATAGGAAATGTGAGCAGGATAATATGTCTTTTTTCAAGGAGACAACAGGAAGCCAATAAATCCTATTGGCATGTTGTCACATACTAGAAATGTTCTTCATTGACACGGAGCCGAAATTAGCACCGGAGCAACACTAGAAGTGTTATGCGTCGAAGGCTGAGAACAAATCGGGTACGAGTGGGAAATCGGTGGCCTTGGCCTGGGCGGCTTGGCTGGCGGCTTCCCTGTGATCAAGATGTGCGCACCAGAGAGAAAGGAGGTGAGAAACAGAGAAACGGGATGAGATAATAGACTAACTTCCGCTTGCTTTATTCCTGAATAGTTATGCCCTTTATATAGAGCTTACATCTGAATCTGACTAGAACTACTCTTGAGCTAATCTGCTATTTAAAAGAATTCCTAATCTGTAATATCCTAATTAGCTGTAAAGATATAACATATAACCTAAGGACTCTTAATATAAGAAAGTATCAGGACTCTTACTAAACTTTGGCCAGCACCAGAGGGAAACCGAATCCAAATAGGACTCAGCCTGGGTTGCTGCTGGCCTCTTTCCTCTTCTGCTGTAGACGTTTCCAACCATGACAAGAAGATTGTTCTGAACAAGAAACTGAATATGCCAAACTATGGTTCAAAGATTGGATAATGGATGCAATAGACTTTGTTTCCGATAAACATATGCTTTATTTACTTTTTGAGATGGAACATGCTTTATTTTTTTTCATAGCGAATTTCTGCTTCACTAGAAGTCTACAACCCTCTGATGCCATGAACATGGACAAAGCAGCTAACAGTGGGGTCTATGAACTGAAACTACAAGTTTTAGGATAACTATTATGAATCCTTATTAGGGAGACCATACTGAAAGTAGGCAAGTAGTCCATTCAAAATTATACAGAAGCATTATTGAGAAAGCAACCTGTTTCCTTTCCAATTCCTTGTTCAGCTCCTTGAGTTTCTCAACTTCAGCTTCCAACTCCATTGTATAAGCCTTTTCCAATAAGGAAGTTGTTAGCAAGACAGGAAATTTGATGAAACTTTCTGTTCTAAACAAAATCCTTAAAAAGGGAGGGCAAATTTCATTGACCAATGACCAACAGGAAATTTGAGTACAGTTGCTTAGATTTAGTATCTAAAGAACAAGCTCAGCAAATTTAGTTACTGCAAATGCTATTGCTACAATCTTATTTCCAGGTAAGCTCAACAACTTGCAGTGATACAAATGGTTTCAGTATGAACAAATGCATAGTCAGTATAGATTCAGTAGAAAGAATAAGAATTTAAGACCTGCTTGCGTGCACGGGACCTTGCTGCGGATTCCCTGTTCTTGATCATCCTCCTCTGCCTCCTCTCCACCACTTTCTCAGCTCCGCCACCGTTCCTTCTTCCCCGCACCAATCCCTCAGAGGAATATGGCATTGGCTCCGTCGGCAATGACAGGCCGCTGTTCCCCTTATCGCCAGAGTCAAACTGGTTCAACGCCGTTTGCAAAGCGACAGCGCTGCCTGGCAAGCCCACTGCCCTGGGCATCAGCCCATTGCCCAGTGCAGGTTCTCCCATGCCGAGCGGCGCGAAACCCAGCGCCGCCGCGCCGGCATCGTTGGCACCGGGGAAGTTTCCGAAAAAGGCAGTGCTTTTAGGGATCACCTGGACCGGCCGCGGCGGCATTGCTGGGGGCGCGGGGGGCGCAGCGGGTGGGTTTTCTCGGACCACACCGGCTCTGACCAAGAACTCCTCCAGGGTTATTTCCCCCAGAGTCGCCTGCCGTTGTGGCGGCAGCTCGCTGCCATCCACCCCTACCGGCGGCTCGTCCGGCACGAGGTTGCGCCACACCTCGTCGACCGTCTTGGCGCTGAGCGTGCGGGGCAGGGTGAGCGAGCCCTGGTGCTGCAGCGATGTCGGCGGCGCTCCCACGCCTACCACTGCTGCGGCGGAGGCCATGGCTTGGCTCTCCTCGGCGGTCCAGATGCTCCGGAGCAGCTCGTCCATGTTCATGGAGCTGAAATCCTTCCGGAAGCCGCTTCCGCTGCCGCCGCCGCCGCCGCCGAGCGCGCTCTGGAACTCATCGAACGTCAGCGAGTACACCGACCCCTGCCTTGCCAGCCCCGTCCCCACCGTCGCCGCTGCCGGTGGCGGCGGCAACAGCCTGCGCTCCGACGAGGACCCGCCGTTCTTGAGCTCCATCGCCTCCCTCCCTCCCCACCTATGGCTGTCTGTCAGAATCAACCAACGCAACCACACCACGAGAATTCGACGTAAAGAAGCTAAGAAGTAAGAATCACCACGAGTCACATGCGTTTCTGGGAAAAAGCACCAGAGGAGAGAGAGCGAGAGGTGGTGGTAGGAGGCGCGCGCGAGGCTGCCTGGCGAGTGCGGCTCGGTGGCTTGGTGGTGGGGGTGCGATTGCCCGTGCTGGCAAACGTGCGCGGCGCAGAGGATCCTGTTCGTGGTGGCCGCGCGCGAGGCACAGGAGCGTGACTGCGTCCGGTGGTTGGTATGGGGCGCGCGAGGGAGACGGCGAGCCGGAGGAGTACAACCGGGCAGCCAATCGGCGCGCGACGCGTGGGGACGTCGGCTCCGTCAGTTGATCGGACGACGGCTTCCAGACAAAAATATCCTCAGAGGCCCGCAGCCCATGACGGCCTGTCAGAAGTGGGGCCTACTATCAGCTCCATCCGCCTCAAGATGAAGACGATGATTTCACTCGCCATTTTGCAGTAGGAAAATTTGATTCTATAGCCTCTAAGATTGAATGAAACATTTACGCTTTTGAGTTCTGACCATATATTCAATAACTGACACCATATGCTAATGAGGATAAATCTTTAATTTCTTAAGAACAATCTTCCTTTGCAGTATGATATAAGCATGGAGTAATGTTTATAAAAGTATGAAAGTTGAAGAGACATTGGAGAATTTGGTCAGATCATCACATAATCCAGCTTTAGACTGAAGAAAAGGAGAGCACCATATTCATAACACACTCAAATGACATCCGCGCACCATGCACGTGAGGCAACAGATTAGTTCACGCCAAAATATCTTATCCGGCCGGCAAAAAGGTCCATAAGATATTGTAAAGTATATGCCATAAACTAAGATGTTCAAATGCTGTACGTAACATTCATAATGTTCTACTACAAGAATTTCAAGGTGGATTTAATTTGAAGTTGGAGCGGCGATGGCAATAGTGCAATATGAGTAGTAAGCAAATCCTGTGTGTAACAATAGGAATTACAAGCAGCTAGTACAGAAATTGGAAAGGAGCTCCATGAAAGAACTTCACAGACTGTCATGAAGTTCATACCAAAATTCCTATTGAGATTCCTGTATTCCAAATTGGTCTATTCTCCAACATATGCTACAGTAATTGTGTATGGAAATGCAACATACTCTGCATCTGTTATATTCCTCCTGGTTCTCTTCCATAATCCAGCAAGGTCTTCAAGCCTGAACAACAATGAGGCACTGCATTCCTTCTGATTTAAATATTCCTATCTTATCCTCTTGGATTGCAATACAGATGATGCATATCTGCTTTGGTAACATGACACATTCACAAGCTCACAGCACCATTCTGCAGAAGCATTCCATCTTCCTTCGTGGTTCCATTTTCTTTTGTCCCCTTGGCAGAATCGAAACTAACCCAAAGCAGCACTGCACAAATCCATATCATGATATTGCATGGTCCCCCACTAGCGGCAACATCTTGTGAGAAAATCAAGGGGTAGTTTCCATCTGCAGGATCATTTGTGTAAATGTGCTATGTATAACTCTGAACTACATTAAGTATTTAAGTCAACGACAGAGTGTTGATAACATGAAGAATTACTTTAAGTACTGATCCCTGAACGTGACAAAAGTCTTGATGTAAAGAGCTAAGTATGCATGGAATTTTAGGTTCACTAAAGCATTGACTAATTAATGAGCCTATAGGGAAGTTGTAGAGCAGCAGCAAAAAGGAGAGTTAAACTTGTGGTATCGACCATGTTTGGTGTAGAGCACGAATGGCATTGTTGTTTGAACACAGCTATATTGAAATGTCAAAGAAACCATCCTAGTTTGCTATAACTCCAGTCAGGGTTACTATTGGGGTAAATTACTTTACGCTAACAGGGCTCTGATGATAGTAATTGCGAAGCCACCTTCGGAGGTGCGAAAGAAGGCTCAGTTTAAGCTTTTGACGGAGCCCCCTTTGGCTTGCTATGTGCGAAGCCTCCGACACCGCCTGTCGCGTGACTCCGAAACTATGGTATTCCTGTCCCCTCCGACAAGACATAAAACCGGGTTCGTTCACACGGAGGGTTACTAAACTATCCCTATGTAAAGTCACTGTTCATACTGTAATAATCGGTTACAAGTAGGAGGTAACTTCGTATTACCCCATAGTAATTGTGCCTATAAATACCCCTTTGCGGGGTGGAGGGAGATCGAACGGACGGAGTACGAGTCAATATTACACTTGCTCAAAGGTTATTATCCATTCGGAGGCCTCGAGTACTGTTCGAACTGTAGCTTGCTTAGCGAACCCTTAGAGGTTCTCAAACACTAAAACATGTTGCGTGATTCTGCATTACGCCAACAGTTAGCGCCGTCCGTGGGGACCCTAGTCCAAAAACTAGCCTCTCTACCACTAACCTTCAGACCATGCCTCCGAGGAAAAGCAAGAGCGTAGCCCCTACCCGAAGGTCCCCTCGGGTAGCGCAGGCCTCAGCGCATTAAGAAGTCCCGTCTCCAGAGTCCAACGGCCAAGGCCGGTCGGACGAAAGAGCCTCTCCTGTAGTGGCTTCGACTTCAAGAGTCGCAGAGCTTGCCACCAGCCCTCGTAACACAGTCATCCCTCCGGATGTCGCGGAGCGGGCCAAGGCTACTCCAGCAGAAGGCGCTGTTCCCGAGGTCGAAGGGCTCGTTCCAGACCTGGCGCTCGGAGCCCATGCCGCCGAGCTGCTCGCGTCCGACCCATCAGGGGGTGTGAGCCCCCAAGGAGCAAGGCCTCCGCCCCCAAGAGCGTTGCGAACAGATTATGTTCGGTCACGAGATCCGGAGTCGGACTCCGGGGAAGGCGGAGCCCTGGAAAACGAGCAGACCTCCGAGCTGGCCTTGCTCCGAGAAGAAGTCATGAGGTGGAGGCAGAATACGGCCAACCAGGTCCGCACGACCGAAGACCCTCCAAGAGTACCTGTCGCCGTCACTGTGAGCGACCACGGTGACCAAGAGCCCTAAGAGCAAAGGCAGAACGCCTCTTTCGACGAAGGGTTGCCTCTGCACCCAGATCTACAGATGATTCGTTTCCACTTGAAGTTCTGGGCCGCAAAGCTCCCCAAGTACTCCGGGGACTCGGACCCTGACGAGTTCGCCCGCTCGTACGCCCTCGCCATCGAGGCCAGCGGAGGTGAAAGGGACACCATAGCGAAGTGTTTCCCTCTGACCCTCGAAGGGATAGACCTCCGCTAGTTTTGGTCCCTGAAACCTGGCTCCCTGAGTTCACTAATAACTTCCAAAGGACTTTTGTTGCCCCCGCATCGACCGGAAGCCTGTTCCAAGTGAAGCAGCAGCTAGGGGAGACATTGCGGCAATATTCGCAGCGCTTCGCCTTCACGAAGTCCCAGATTAAAGGACTCTTCACTTTGTCCGTTGTGGACGCCGCTCGCGAAGGGGTAACCAATGCGGGCCTCCTGGACAAGCTTCATAGGAAGCCCATATCCTCGGTGGCCCAGCTCGCTCTGAAGAAGGCCAGCTCCGAAGAACTACCGCCGTTGCCCAAATCCAGACCCCCGAAGTCCAAGCCTCTAGGCCCCCGAAGCATGCTTTTGCGGAGCATTCGTCTTTGCTATCCTAGCGAAGTCGTAAGCACTTCTGCAGCACAGTGCTGAACATCTCCGAGCCGAGGGCTCCGAAGTTTCAGCAAGCTCAAGGAAAAGGACGGGGGGCTAGCGCGAAGTCAGCAGCAGGGCCCTTCGCCTCCAGCCAATCTTTCTTCTGCAACATCCACGACGAGAACCGGAGCCACAACACTAACACTTGCAAGGCTATACTGGCTTTGCGAGAGGAGTATTTAGAGCGAACCGGTGGCCAAGAAACTATAGATCAGGCGCCCGGAGCTGCGCGCCCAGAGCACGTCCAGGCCGTGGGACGTGCGGAGGCTGACGAGACTCGCCCTCGAGTTCTGGTGACAAACTTGATGCCACCTCCGAAGGTTGAAGATAATTTCGGGCCCCAAAAAAGGGTAGTTCTACCTATTTCGGGTGGCGGAGCCCTAGGCAATCTGTCCAAGCGACAGCGCCGAGATTATGTCCGCGAAGTGGGGCACATTGGGACTTCAGCGTCCGCCTCCGCCATGCTGGAGTGAGTCCACGTGCCCATATCCTTTTTAGCTGAAGATGCCATGGGGATCAAGTTCCCTCATGCGGACCCCCTCGTCATCTCCGCCGACATCGCGGGCACCGAGGTGCGCCGAGTGCTCATTGACGGAGGGAGCTCAACGGATATCATCTTCGCGCACGCCTTCGACCAATTTTGCATCCCCCGCAGGCATCTTCTCCCAGCTGCGAGGCCCCTGCAAGGCTTCACGGGCCCCCTCTTGAGGCAGTGGGACAGATCGGCCTCTAAGTCACCTTCGAAGAAGGCAGCCTCTCGCGCTCGGAGGAAGTCATCTTCGACATCGTCAACGCCCCATACGCCTACAATGCCATCTTTGGAAGGGGACCCTGAATCAGTTCGGAGCTATTGCGCATCATAACTACCTGTGCCTAAAATTACCGACACAAGGCGGAGTCCTTACGGTGTCAGGCAACCAAAGTGTAGCCCAGAGGGTGGAGTATGGCTATACTGCCCCCTTCGAACCTCGTCAGGTGCATAATGTGCAGCCTCAAGACGAAGTCCATGGCCACACCAGGAGTCCCGCATTGAAACCACGTCCCGACGGAGAAGTTATCACGAAGGTTCTCGTCTAGGGGGGCCTCGAGTACCCCATCCAGTTCAGAGGGCTGGACCCAGAAGACTTGGCGTCTTTGCATTGTCAGACGAAGATATTCTCGGGGTCAACCGAACTGTCATCGAGCACTCCCTGTTGGTCAACCTCAGAGCGAGGCCAATACGTTAGGGGCTGCGGAATCTATCGGCCGAGCGCGCGGATTTGGTGAAGGCCAAAGTAGAGAAGCTACTCTGGGCAGGAGTTATACGGGAGGTCAGCCACACAGAGTGGCTATCGAACCCCGTCTTTGTAAAGAAAAAGAACACGAGAAAGTGACGCATGTGTATTGACTTCACTTCGTTGAATAAAACATGCCTCGCATTGATCAGCTCGTCGACGCCACTACAGGCTCCGAACTACTAAGCTTTCTTGATGCATACTCCGGCTACCATCAAGTCTAGTTAAAGCGCGAAGACGAAGACAAAATAAGCTTCGTTACTC
>KE373134.1:84150-94195 GCA_000418225.1 Zizania latifolia | reverse complement strand
GCCGGAGCCACCTTTTCTAGGCTAATCTCTAAGGCCCTCGGGCACCAATTGGGCAGAAATATCAAGGCCTACATGGATGATATTATAATAAAAAGTGCTAAAAAGCACGAGCATAGCGTAGACCTAACGGAGACCTTCGAAAGTCTCCGCTCGGTAGGAGTCCGCCTGAACCCCAAGAAATGCATCTTCGGGGCTCGCGCTGGCAAGTTGCTTAGGTACTTGGTTTCGAGTCGTGGTATCGAAGCCAATCCCACCTAGATCAGCGCGCTTCACCGCATGGCTTCGCCTAAAAATTTAAAGCAGGTCCAGAAGCTAGCAGGCCGCCTCGCAGCCCTCAGTCGCTTTCTTGCGCGCTCCGCCGAGCGAAGCCTACCAATATTCAAGGCGCTGAAGGGAACGGATGACTTCGCATGGACGCCAGAGTGCCGACGAAGCTTTGACGAAATCAAGGAGTACCTCGCTAACCTGGCGACACTCACGACTCCGCTGCCAGAAGAAACATTGTTACTATACCTCGCGGCCGTTGCCTCTGCCGTCAGCGCAGTCCTTGTTCGCGAGGGGGACTTCGAGGGGAAGCTTGCTCAGAGACCAGTTTATTTCGTCTCCGAAGCTCTGTCCGGAGCCAAGATGAGATACACTGAGCTAGAGAAAATGGCGTACTCCTTGGTCATGGCTTCGAGGAAGTTGAGGCATTATTTTCTCGCACACAATATTATTGTGCTGACGTCTTACCCACTCGGAGATATGCTCCGAAATAAAGATTCTACAGGTAGAATCGGCAAGTGGGCGGTCGAGCTGGCACCCTTCGGAATAAACTTCACTACGCGGACCGCGATTAAGTCACAAGTGATTGTGGACTTCGTCACAGAATGGACCCCCTCGGCGATATGGTCCCCAGAAACTCCCAGCGAAGGTATTTGGACTATTTATTCTAACGAAGCCTATCAGGCCACCGGTGCAGGCTCAGGAGTTGTAATCATTTCACCCTCTGGCCAAAGGGCTTCGTATTCTGTTAGGTTAAATTTTAAGGCTACAAATAATGTCGCCGAGTACGAAGACATTTTGTTAGGCTTCTAGAAAGCAAGGGCATTAGGCGCTGCTAGAGTGCTTGTAAAAACTGATTCCCAAATTGTAGCTGTCCATGTAGATAAAAGTTTTCAAGCTCGGCACCCGGACCTCGCCCAGTACTTGGCGGAGGTCCGCAAGGCGGAGCTAGCTTTCAAGGGCATTTTCATCAGAAGTATTCCGAATGGCGAGAATCATCAGGCAGACGCCCTCGCCAAAGCAGCTGCCGGAGGCCAAGAACTTCCAGCCGGAGCATTCTATGCAGAAATCCACACTCCGTCAGCAACGTAGCAAACGGCGGTCGAAGTATTCTGCGTAGACGAAGACTGGCGGAGCCCTATCATGGCCAGGCTGCTTGGTGAAGGCGCTGATCCAGACGGACCCAACTCCGCAAGGATCAAATGCAAGATTCGCAACTACCATATCATAGGGGGCTCGCTATACAAGTCCGACGTGTGTGCTCCGCTCCTGCGTTACATTCCCGCCTCCGAAGGCCAGGTACTGCTTCGTGACATCCACAAAGGACTCTGCGGGAGCCATCTCGCCCCCCGAGCGCTGGCCGAAAAGACACTTCGTCGAGGACTATATTGGCCTACAATAATGACCGACGCCGAAGCCCTCGTCCCCATGTGTCAAGGCTGTCAATAGATGGGAAGACGAAGCCATCAACCGCCGACACCGCTGCAAGTCATCACGCCTGTGTGGCCGTTACCTCGGTGGGGTATGGACCTTATCGGGCCCTTCCCGCATACCACAGGGAACTTAAAATTCACAGTGGTAGCGATCGAGTACTTCTCGGAGTGGGTCGAAGCCGAGCACCTCACCGCTATTACTTTGAAGAATGTCCAGAAATTTTTCTAACAAAATATAATTTGCAGGTTCGGAGTACCGTAGCAGCTCACCATCAACAACGGCACTCAGTTTGATGCGGAGCCATTCAGGGAATTTTGCGAAGGCCTAGGCATCGAATTATGCTTCACTGCTGTTAGACACTCTCAGTCAAACGGGGCCGTTGAACGAGCCAACGGTAATATTTTGGCAGGCCTCAATCACCGGATCGTGGGCCTCGCAAAGGGGCTATGGGTAGATGAATTACCGAAGATCTTATGGTCCATCCGAACCACTCAGTCGAGGTCAACAGGCTTCACTCCGTTCGGGCTGCTGTTCGGTGACGAGGCTATGACCCCGACGGAGCTAAAGGGGGCTCCCTGTGGACAATACTACCCGAAGCCACCAATGAGCGTGAAGTTTCGCTCGATTTGTCTAAAGAGACACGCCTCCGAGCCGTGTCGAATCTGACGAAGTACCAAGCTCAAACGAAGACATGGTTCGACCTAAAGGTGAAGCCAAATCCATTATTGCCAGGTCACCTAATACTCCGAGCTGTCCTAGCCCCCAGCAAGTTGAGCAATAAATAGGAAGGCCCCTACATCATATTTCGTTCTAATCGGTCAGGATCGTTCAGGCTCAGTACTCTGGAAGGAGAGGAGTTGAAGCATAGCTGACATTCTGAGCACCCCAGCGATACTATGCTGATTATTTTAAGAATTATGCGAAGCTTCTTCGAATAAACCTTCGACGAGGCCATTTTACAAACAAGAGCCCCGCAGAAATTATATTCCGCTACCTGATGCCACCGGCTCGGCGCGAGACAAACCAAGTCTAACACGCAAAAGTGTGCCTCGCACACTACCGTGAACCCAAAGCTCAATGTTCGAGGGTCGCTCCCGAAGTATAGCTAAAGGCATTGACTTTGGGCTCCGTTCAGGACCCTAAAAAATATCGGTATGATCTGCTCCACCGTTACCGCTGCAAAGTGCCTCCGGGCCCGGGGCGGTATAAACACAAGGATTCCGAGTGTAAACACTCGAAGCATCCAAAATTGATCCAAAGCGACCCTACATTCGAAGCCTATCATTCGAAGCACACCCTTGTGCATACACAACATGCTCGTCCATAAAAATACTACGCGCAACGGCTACACAGCGTGCTTCGTAGCCGCTACGCGCAAGGGGGGGAACCAGCACCTATGCATGCAGCCAGGGCGTGCTTCGGCATGGTTGAACGAAGTACATAATTAAACGAAGCACACAAAACAGGGCATAACTGCAAAGCCCAGACAATGATAAATTTCATTGAAATAAATTAATATCATAAGTACAACTGCGAAGTACATTAATACACTCCGAATACTTGCTTCACGAAAAAGCACTATCAAAACCTAACAGCCAGCGGACCCGCGTCGCCGAAAAGGTTGACCCCCGCTTCTTATTACTTTTCTTACGACGAGGTCCACCGCGGCTCGACGAACCCTCACCGGACCGAGACCAGCCACGCTTCGCTACCCGGGAAGCCCTTCGCTCTTCCTGCAGGGTGGCCAAAGTTCAAGTCGCAGGTGCCTCCACATCAAAAGCCGAGAAATCCAAGGCTTCGTCGTTGTCCGTGGTGAGCGCATGTGAAGGCTAAACCCTCCTAACTGTGGAGACAACTTTGAAAACACTTAAACTTGGAGATGAAGATGAGCTACGAAGGGGCTCGGTCTTAATGGAGGCTAGTAGCTCTTGGGCCACTTCGAGAACTACTTGGCCGGTAGGGCCACACGGTATCATGAATCGAGGGCGGCTTTCGGACCTAGATACTTTGTACACTACCCATTGTTGGCGAAGTGCCTTCGAAGCCTCGAGTACCTCGACATCAATTTCGGCATTCATGTCTCGAGCCTAAATTCAAAATAACCCCGTATTTTATCAAGCATACTTGATGCGAACTTACATTACAAACGCTGCTAAGTATTTCAGGGGAAGGAGGCCTAAAAATCTACACCTTCGGAGGAGGAGGGTTCGCTCCAGCAGGTGGAGAATGTTGCCCTAAGTGATGGCGGTGAATGGCCTACTGAAGTTCAAAGGCCGCCTCCCGCGCTTGGGCCTTCCAGGACTCTTGGAGTGGGCACCACGCCGCAGCAACCTCCGGAGCCGATGCAACCAAGCGAGGGCCTCCAAACTCCACCTTGCCGCCAGAAGTCGCCGCCGCAAGATGTTGGCACCTGGCCTCATGAAGTAGCCGGAAGACACCTTGGCCAGCGACCCTGCCCGCCGTCTGTGCTAAGCCCACCAAGGGGTGCTCCGTTATGTGGGCAGCGGTGCAAAGGAAGCCGAGGCGATGGCGCACAGGGTCCCTTGCGTTGAAGCTGGGGGTCCGGCACTCGGTCCCCGCGCGCCCCAAGACGTCCATGAGCGTGGAGATGGTCCGGTCCGCCTCTTTGATGGCCTCGGCCCTCTCGTCTCTAGGGACAAGTTGGCGGCGCGGAGCCGCTTTACTTCGGCCCTCTCCGCCTCCAAGGCTAAATTGGCGGCACGGAGCCGCTCGACTTCGACCTCCAAGGACTTGTTGGCCTGGCGAAGTGCCTCGGCCTCCGAAGCCATTGCAGCCCGGGCCTCGCGCTCCCTCTGGGCTTCGACCCGGAGCCCCTCGGCCTGACGTTGACGCTAGGTGGCCTCCGAGGCCTACCGGCGGTGGTCGCGAATGTCCCTCGCCATGAGGTCCTCCTGGCGGTCAACAGCGAGAGTGGCCTCGTGGAGCAATGCGAAGGCCTGTAACGCGAGAAGAAAAGTTAAGACTACAAGAAAAATGTTAAGTGCTTAACGAACCCCCATTCGGCCTCGTTACTTGGAGCAAGACCTCTTCGACGGCTGCGACGAGGTCGGCAGTGAGCCATCTCCACTATTAAGTTGGTGCTGGCGAGGCTTGCGCTCCCTCGCAAAAATTGGAACACCATGTTCTCAACTGGTGCCCCTGATGATACGAAGGGTCGCAGCAGGGGGACCCTGTCTAATGCCCCCTCCGGAGGGGGGCTCCGTCCCGATGCTCCGGCGCCAACAGCCGAAGCGGTAGGCGCAGTAGCTTCATCACCTGCGCCGTCACCACCGTCTTCGTCGTCATTTCCATCGGTGGTGGAGCCCTCGTCGGATCCCCCATCGTCCCCTTCGCTGCTTGTGCTGCTCAACGACCCCGCCTCATCAACAACCTCGATGGCATAGTCCTGACGGTTGTCGAGGTTCTCTCCATCGCTCGCTGCGACATTAGCTAAAAATGTTAAGTTAAAAGATAAGCATTTGCGAAGGGTCGCCAAGAAGTACAAGGGTGTCTAATTACCTCTGGTCTCAGCAATCGAAGAGTGATCCGGCAAGCCTAGAGGAAGGAAAAGGTCACCCCAATCGATTTCCATGGAGGCCTCCGCCCCCTAGTCCGCCGCAGCTGCTGCGGGGGCATTGTCGGCCCTAACCTCGGGGGCTAGGCTTCGTGGTGGCGGAGAACTAACCTCCGAGACCACGATCGCCAGCGCTTCGGGCGAGGGCTCGGACGGTCCTCCGGAGCCCGACGGGCTCCGCGGGTGTTGAGGCGACGAACCCTGTGGCTCGTCATCATCGTCGGCCCTCTTCCTCTTCTCCTCCGAACTGGCAGGGTCTGGGAGCTCCGGGAGCACCGACACCTCATCGGTCCCTAGCCGGGTCCATACCCGGTTGTACCTCTCCCAGGTCCCAACTAGGGCGAGGCGCCGGTTTCGTTCATCTATGGTCAGAATGCCAACGACGCGCTCCACCGCCCTGACGGCCGTCCCCAACGTCAACATGTCCCACTGATCTGCAATACAGCGAGGCCCAACTGTTAGGATTGCTGAGCTAAGTACCTAAGGCCTAGAGGCTATGATTCGAAGTCTTACCAAGGGATTCCGAGGGGATCTCCTTCAGTCCGCCCTCTGCGGAGTCTTGGAATAGGCCCTTCGGCCACATGCGCTCGAGGGGGCTGACCTAGAGAGTTATGAACTCCTCCGCCAGGTCTCTCATGCTCATCTTCTGGGCCACCCTCCGCAGTAGCTGGACTTGGGATTTAATGGTGGCGGAGTCCGCCGTCACTTGAGCTTGGCGACAGTACAATATGAGGGCATTGGTGCTGCGAATGGGGGAGTCCACCCCCACGGTGATGTAGAACCAGTGTTGATCCCACCTCGAGTACCAGCAGTCGTTCGAGGCCCTCGCCGGATAGGAGTCGCTGAACTCTTTGCGGAGCTGGAAATTGACGCTACCGAAGGCCAAGGCCCTGACGGCTCCGTCTTCACAGGACCTCTTCTTGGGCTGACAGTTGGCATTGTGAAGAGCCGCGAAGACGTCCGCGCGGCCCTCGCACCCCTCCGCCCTCATGGCCCACTCGAAGATGACCAGCCGGGCCATGGCGTTCAGAGACAATTGAGGGAGCTCCAGATTATACATCTGTAGCACCTCGCCAAGCAGCGTCTCCGCGGGGATCTCGAGCCCCGCCTCAAAAAAGGCCTCGAAGACCACCGCTTTGTCGGCGCGAGGGGTGGTAATGACGTCGTTCTTCCTGATGCGGAGGTTGACCTTCTTAAGGACCTTCCCGACGCAAGCCTCATTGACGGAGTCCAAGGTGGACCTCATCTTCTTTAACTCTAGGGTCTGTTCAAACTTCTTCGACGGAGGTCGGAGGTCGAATGGCCTATAGTGCTTCGCCGCCGCCGCTGCCTGGGCCTACACGAAGCTGGACCCTCCACCCAAAGAGAGGCTTTTTGCCACTGAAGCTATCTTCGGCATCTTCGCAAATTAGGTTGAAGTCTGAGCGAAGAGGGGGACGGAGGTTAGAAAAGCTAAGGGCTCCGAAAGCAAGAGTTAGGGGCTCGAAATGAGAAGAAATCAAGAGCAAGAGCTACGAATGCTGGAGAGCGTAATGAGCCCGGGGGAGCAAAGAAGCTTATATAAACAGTAAGAAGCGCGCGACGCTCCACCCGAAGCCGTCTTTTACCACCCTGCGGGCACCTTTCGAAGTCTATGATAGGTGGAGCCAAGGTAAAATAGGGCAGCGCGCCCCTGTTCCGCGACAGTTCGCTTTCAGACCGTTGGCCGCACCAGGCGTCAGTTGAAGTTCCAAGGGCGTTCCATCGGCTCCTGCCAGGCATTTAGTGATCGAAGCGGGTTCACTTTTAATAAGCGGCAGTCGGAGCTTTAGGCTTCAAAGTTTGAGGCCTCAAAGCCTTGGGCTCCGAAAGAAGGCACTAGAAACTGTCATGCGTTGAGGGCGCGCTTTACCCCTTCGGTAGAAGGGCTACATGCGAGGGGCTACTGTTAGGGTAAATTGCTTTATGCTAACAGGGCTCTGATGATAGTGGTTGCGAAGCCACCTTCGGAGGTGCGGAAGAAGGCTCAGTTTAAGCTTTTGACGGAGCCCCCTTCGACTTGCTATGTGCGAAGCCTCCAAGACCGCTTGTCGCGTGACTCCGAAACCGTGGTATTCCTGTCCCCTCCGATAAGGCATAAAGCCGGATTCGTTCACACAGAGGGTTAGTAAACTATCCCTATGTAAAGTCACTGTTTATGCTATAATAGTCGGTTACAAGTAGAGGGTAACTTCGTATTACCCTATAGTAATTGTGTCTATAAATACCCCTCCCTTTGCGGGGTTTAGGAGGATCGAACGGACAGAGTACAAGTCAATACTACACTTGCTCGAAGGTTATTATCCATTCGAAGGCCTCGAGTACTGTTCGAACTACAGCTTGCTTAGCGAACCCTTAGAGGTTCTCAAACACTAAAATATGTTGTGTGATTCTGTATTACGCCAACATTTACTATGGATAATTTAGCTATAACTTTCTCATATCAAGATCTGGATCTAACTTGCTAGCCAAACACTTAGGCAAATTGATTCTGATTTTCAAAAGAATCTTAATGCAGAGCCCTAAAGATCACACAGAATCCTGATTCACCAAGAATCAGTTAGCCAAACACTGCTTACTTTTCTGACTTAAAGTTCTACGGCAATAAACTTTAGGTATCAAACTAACAGACGCGCAAGCAGACCTATGTGTCTAGAGTTTGTCAGAAATCTTGCAAGTACATGATTAATATGCTAGCTGATGGTCAAGATCAGATGAAACACCATACATCTCCACTAGGGAAAAATAAAACCGATCTTACGAACTGGATTAGAAATGTGCTGTTCAGCCGTTTCAAAAAAGATTGTGGAAATGAATAATGCTAGTCATGCAGAACAAGAAAGGGTATATCTCCATAATTAATTGATCTAACATGCTGATGAATCCCACAAAAATTATCATTTGACAACAATCAGGAAGTTCCCCTATACAAGAACTGGAGTGCTCACAAACCAATGCAAGAGAATAACATGACATGTCGGCTTAAGCTATGTCATACTTGATACTTTCATAGAACCCTCAATGTAAGAGCATGAAGAAGGGTGTGATATCCAGTTTCCACTTTTCAGTGCATGAAAGTGAGATTATTTACTCAAAAACCCAGATGAAGAGCACTACATACAAATTCAAAGTTCAAACATCTTATGAAGCTGAGGGCAACTTATAATGTACAGACAACAATGACCTCAATCATCTTAGATAAAGCAAATACCCACAGTACATTGCTAACTGATCTCATACATCATGTGAATACAGCAAATACACTTTCAATTTCCCTATCGGCAGGCGGTGTCCATAAGATTTGAATGAAGGGATATGATTGTTGTTGTTACCTGTTCATGGTTGATTTAAAATGGTTAAATGAAGTTAAGACTAAAGCCCATATTTGCATATGGTAAACAATGACCCAAGCTACTTAACCTCAACCAAATTTTACAATACACCTATCCTTCCAGATCCCAGACTACTTTAATTTATACTTACTGGATTGCATAGGTACAGCACTACAGTTTACATCTATAAATGCAGAATGTTGGCCAAACTATCTTATAAGTATAAGTAATCCCATAAGAATTATCTTGCGACAAACCAAGAACTCAAGCAACTTGACAAACACAGTAATAAACATAAGAACACAACAGAACACATTGGATAAGGATCACAAGCCAATGATAGCCAATACTCCATACAAAACAGAAATTAGAAAGAAGTTCTACCAGGTACCATTCACGTGCAATGTTTGTGAAGACATTCACAGCATTAACTAGCATATTCAACATCATGACCTATACTATAGAGATTGCAAAAAGGAAAAGGAAATAGAGGTGATCATTCTTCGTAATAACAGCTAGAAATCCTTACTCAGCCATCCGCTGTAGCAAATGGATCATGTGAAGGTCCTACATCATTTCCGATGGTTCTTTGCACTAAGCGCTGCAAGTCAGCCATGACCTTGTGCTCTCGCTTCGACTTCTCCTCATAGTTAAACATAGCAAGTGCCCTCTTATCCTCAGCACTGTAAACCTGGTTTTCCTTCCTTATACGAATAGCATTCATCCTCTGGTGCCTACTCCCACTCATCACATAACCCAAATCCTCAAACTTCTGAATTTCATCTGCAGATAGACCAACCTCACCACGACGTGGGATACGCTTCCCTTGTTGTACATACTGTGCAATAGCATCACCTTCTCCTGGCCTCAGTGCACCACCATAGCTAATATGACCTTCAGCACGTGGAAGAGGCATTGGACCAACCGGCATCTCATTCTCCAAAGCAGCCTTCTTCTGGGCCTCCAGCATTTCTTTGAACTTGATTGCTTCAGGATCAATCTCTGGCACATCTGTCTCATCAACTTCCTTTCCATCAAGGTCCGCATCAGATGGGACCAAATCTTCCAAATCAGACAGCTTGCTCTTATTCGTCCTCGAGCTCCGGCTCTTCTTCTTACTAGGGCTATGTAACGACCCGTCCGGATTTCGGAAATATCGTCGAAATGGACAAGTCGATACGTTATCGAAGACGAACGAATTTTAGAATAAAATCGTTCCATTCGGCAGTAGTTTCATTGCAGACCTGCTTATTACAACAAATAGAGTCTCACACTGCTGCATTAGGAGGCATACCTCGCAGCGGCAGGCAAAAACAACATTTAAGCTTACAAAACATTGCATGAACTACTGTCTAACTACCACACTTGGGGACTAGGCCCGAGACCCTAATCTTCTGGTTCTTCGGCGGCGATATCTTCTTCT
>KE373134.1:58927-74783 GCA_000418225.1 Zizania latifolia | reverse complement strand
TTGCTTGGTCCTAAACTAATCAGAACAAAAGTGTACGTACTGCTGCAAACAAACAAGATCAATTATTGATCACCACAGATATGTACAATAATGATCACATAATCCATGCAAAGCCATGTGATCTTTCTGGGAACGCCGGTTCCACCAAGGACCATGCATCGACATGCTGCGATCCAACAACACCGTAGCGAACACCGATCTACGGTGGAGCACTGGAGACTGGACCAGTTAACCCACTGCCGGTCGCCTCCCGATCTCGATCATAACTCGGCAACGGTTTCGGAACAGCAGCGACAACTACTTCTTCGCCGGATCACGCAGGCGCCCAAATGTTGCCACGTATTAATTAATGAGTGATTTTACCGTATGTATCAGGAGATACCATATTTTTCTGTTTTCTGTATTAATTTTGATACTTCTGATATTTAAGATACCAAAATTAACATTAAAAATTGTAATACCTCCTGATAGCTCTTAAGACAGTAAAATTTCCCTTAATTAATTCATGGCCGGTGGTGCAGTACACTGTGTGTCCATGGGCGACGACACTGCCACATGCAGGAAACCGAAGCACCCGACAGAAACGGTTAAGCTGCACACCTGCCTCACTGCTGGTAGCTACTAGTAGCTATTTACCGTTGCAAGTGTACATAGGATCGGAGGAGCTAGCTACCTGTCGTTCCACGCGACGACGGCGTGTAGCCGGCAGCTAGCGATAGGAGCAACGAGTAAGCAGCTGGTTGGGCGAGCTAGCTAGCCGACGGCAATGGCGCCCATGGACGAGATGAGAAGGGATCAAAAGAATCGCACAGGAAGAGAGGCCGGCAAAGGCATCGCACGTACGTACGCACTGCGGTCTACACTGGGCACTGGCATCGGTGATGTGAGCGGTCAACTTGCCAGTTTAATTGCGAAGTCGGTTTGACGTACACAGGCAAGAGTACCGATGTGTGGTAAGCAACACAGCAAGTGAAAGGACAATGCCGGCCTGATGCAGTAGTGATGCCGCTTTGTTCTTCATGAGATCGAATTTGATGCATGCGAACTGAAGAAATTGAAGAAACGTAACGTACTTCATTGAACAGGGTAGAAAGAAATGTGTACAGTACAGTTCAGCCTAGGAATTAAGGTAGAGAGAAAGACACACGCATGCACGTACGGGCTGCGAGTCCAACAAAAGCTCAGAGCAACCTCGTATACGTACGAGCTAGCATGCATGCGGTAACAACAGCAATAATAAATGTCCTACATCTTAATAATTTACACATCACGCATGCATGTGATCATCATGCACGCAGCAGCAGCACTGATCGACCGACGGCGACGGCGACGATCGATCATGTGAGAGGATAATAATAATAATAATGGAAACGACTGTCGTTGCAACACCATACGGGAGGAGTGACCAACGAGCTACTACCATGGCGCGTGATGCAGGGCGGGGTAGGCGGCGCGATGCGCGGCTGCACCGGTGGCTGCGGCGGCGCGCTCGAGGGACTGCACCTGGGACTTGAGGAACTTGACGTAGTGGATGGCCTCGTCGAGCATGGAGGCCGTGTCCATCTTGGTGCCGCCCGGGACGAGCCGCTGCAGGATGCGGATGCGCTCGCTGATGCGCTCCCGCCGCAGCCGCGCCGCCACGCTCTGCGGGTCCTTGGAGATGCGCACGTTGCGGCGCTTCGGGGGACGCACCGTCTCCGGGTCGATCTCCACCGGCTGCAGCGCCGCGATGTGGAAGATCATCTCCCGCATCGCCTCCGACGACGACGACGACGAGCCCTGCGCCGCGCCGGAGTCGGAGCCCGGCGACGACATGGCGAAGTCCAGCTGCTGCACGCCAGCGGCACTGCCGCCGTACGTGGCCACCGGCATGGAGCTGTACTGGTCCTGGTAACCGCCGTCTGTGTTGGTGGTGAACGAAATGTGCGGCGGTGGCGACAAATTGGGAGAAGGGGTCCCCATGGGCGATATCGGAGGCGACGTCGGCGCCGCCATGAAAAGCGTCTGGTCAGCAGTGAGCACATCCTCCAGCTGAAGCATAGTGTTCATCAGGTCAAGCTGCGCTTCCGGGTAGGAATTCAGCAGGTCGAAGTCCATCAATCACCTACGATTTCAATCGATCGATACTTATCTAGCTATCTAGCCAGGTATCTATCGATGAGCTTAGTGGAGCTAGCTGGGTAGCAGGAGGAGGTGAAGGTTCTTGCTTGCAATGCTCTGTGGTGTTGTCCAGCTGCAAGGAGAGGAAGCCTATTTATAAGCAGTTTTGAGTGGACTAGCAATGTAAATGCTGCTTCCTTCCTCTCTTCCTCTGAAGGCTGTAGCATCAGCCAGCACTGTCCCTTTGTTTTCTTTTTTTTTGTGTCATTTCTTTTTGGCACACAATCTCTCGTCTCTCTGTCTTTTTTTTTCCTTCTGATCATCTTTGCCCTTTCTGCTCCTTCCTGGAATCACACTGCAGCTAGCATACACAGGGGAGCAGGGCTTGTTGTTTAGATAAACTTTCGCTTTCGATCTCTGTAGTTTTCACGAAAATGACTTCTCAATAAAAATGTCTCATGTAATTGAACAAGGACGATCAGCCTGACATAATCAGAGGATATCACAACGAATGCCGACTAGTGCTTTTTTAACAGACTATTAAAATAAAACTTAGTATATGTTTGTTTCAGTTTATAGCGACCGTAACTACTTATAAAATATAAAGCTAAAATAAACAGTCTAGATTTTTATCTAATTGTAAAAATCAAATAGTTATAAAATCTAAAAATGAAGTGCAATCTAGAAACTATAAAATATCAGCTTCTCCAGATTCTCAACTGAATACTCAGACTAGCCAAAACTATTCAATCTAACCAGTTAGATAATTAAATCAGCTAACTATTAATAATCTCCCGTTGAAACAAACTAAACAAGCCTTGAACCTAATCCAGCCTATTCTGCAGAGATCAACAACGTCGATCCTGGTTAAATTAAATTATTAGCGGCGAAGAATTGTCAGTTCACGGTGGCTTGACACGTGGAGGTGGTGTAGGCTGTCGCTTTTGATACGTTGCTATCCACGTATCAGCAGTGGAGCATAGCTGGCTTCGAAAAGGAGAACAGCGGGCCATCGCCCGATCCGAATCGGACTGACGGGTCTCTCTTTGCGCTTGTGTTCGATGAACCGTTGTACTTTTTTTCCACAAAAACGCGTTTAGCCAGCAAGCAATGTCGATTGGTTTGGTGGTGCTGTGTTTTCAGCTGGAGGTAAAACCGGAGAATTGCTCAAAGATTATCGATTTGATTGCTTCGATAAACCAAGGCTTAATCAGCATTTTTGTCGGTACGAAAATGGATTGTGCAGAGACCAAGTGATATCTAATTAATTTTCTAGTGGTTAGATCACTTAGATGATTATCCACACATATCGAGTACAAGATCACAAATCCAGTGTGTGACAGTGACAAGCAGGTCAGGTCCTCCAGTTCATATATATGAAATCACCTTATTTAATTCCAACATAATTACTCATACTCTCATAGAATTCTGCATTATTGTGAGTTGTATTGAAGGCTGCCCCTGTCACAGTGTCACCTATGTCAACACAAACTGTAATCACGATGACGCTGGATCATCGCCTAGGAAGAAGGGGATATCGTGGTGGTAGCAGGGTTCACGGTAACCGGTTGAACCGGCCGGCTTGGGTAAACCGGTTGGTTCAGTTTGAAATTTAAATTTGAATTACATTTTTTTAGTTTTTTTTTCAATATATTGATACTTTGAATGGAGTACAACAAGATTGGTAAAAAGAAAAAGGAAATAATTGGCCCAGCCCAATAGCATGCTATTGCCAGTGTGTTAGTTTTTTATTTTTTTCATAAAAATGACATAACTAAATTTGTAATACTCTAACATTTAATTTAAGCAAAAAATAGCATATGTTGTACCATTTTTTAATCATTGTATCACATATTTTTTATTTTCCTATTTTTTTCTAGATTGTTATCACGTTTTAAAAAATTCTGAATTTCTCTACATTTCAATGATTTTTTTCTACTTTTTCCTATGTTTTTTTTAAAAAATGGGTCGGTTTTCTATCATGACTAACCGACCGATTACCAAAGACAAATTAGGTGTAAACCGGCATCGTTAAACATTCTAAACCGAGCAGTAACTGTTCGGTTCCAATTCATTAATTCAAACTTAAAGGCAGATTGACCCACAAGATAGATATCCTATATAATACATGGAAATGACACATGACTTAACTAATTAAGGTTAGATTTTTTGATTAATATGAGCTTTTAGAAACAATATTTTTAATCCAAAAATACAATTTTAAGTTTGCTTTTTAAAAATTACAGAACTAAATTTTAAGTTTTCCTTTATCTAATTATTAGACAATTTTGAAATGGTGACAGGCGAACCTAACCGTTAGATAAATACCCCCTGTCAATCAACCATTGGTTGACAAGGATCGTATTAATGTTGGTTGGTCAACAAGATCGTCAACAAGAGTTTAGTTCTATAATTTTTCAAAAAGCAAACTCAAAATTATAATTTTAATAAAAAATAATTATTTTTCAAAAAATCCTTTCAGTTCTAATTTAGTGTAGGTAGATATGTACGTCCTCTTTGAGGCTGTTTGATAACTAAGATTCTTACATATTTTTGACTGTACTAAGCTAGCTAGTTGATGTCCACCTTGGTTCAGTCAAAGCTAGAGAGTAGCGGAAACTCCCGGCAACAGGTAAATCGAGCGTACACGGGTTCCTGAAAACGGCAAGTCGCCATCTGCCCCCAGCACGGTCAACGCCGTCAGGACGTCGACCGGTTTGGTCGGTTGGCGTTTGGTTTCCCTCTATAAATGAGGCCCGGACCTGCTCTGCTCGATCCGACCGCGCGCAGCAGCCCCACGTGGCGACGACCCAGCGAAGGACAGACACGTCCGCCGGAAAATTAACAAGCAAATTATCGGCACCAATCAAGCTAACCACGAGTTGTCAACTTCACAATTAAGTGATACTTACTGCTAATTTGCAGGCAAAAAAAGGTTCTTAGTACTAGCATACCAGTCTGCTAAATTTTGTGCTGCTGCTGCTACTGGTTGAATGCATGAGATCTGTCTATGCCTGTACGGACGCAGGAATTTCTGCATTGTTTGTTGCGATTTTAGCTCCTGTTTTAATATATTTGTTTCAATTGGAATTATAATAATTTAGATTATAAAAGTAATTTGGTTAGAATAGTTTATTAAATTGTTATAATCTACACCTTAAATTATAATAAGCTAGCATAATAAGTTAATTTATTTATTTTAGCTTATAAAAATAAAATAGATTATTATAATTATAAGCTGAAACAAACGAGCCAGAGAGCACAGTTATGAAGCTTTTGAACAGCATGGTTTAAGGTTTAGCAGTAGATTATCCGCAAACTGAAATTTATATCTCGCCAATCTGCACCAACTTGTTGCTTCATGTCTCGTGTATTCCATATTCATGTCTCGAAATATTTGTTTCATTATCTTAAAAAGTGCTAAGATTCAGCTGGACGCCACAGTTAAGCAGACTGCGTCAAAACCAATGTGTTTTCTTCAGAGAAAATCAATGTGTTTAGTAACCCTTACTCCCTTGCAGATTGACATTCCATCTGCTTGTGCACGGCCAAGACTTTGTCTAGGTGCGTTTCCGCGTTATGCCAATGCGTTTCTCGGATTTGGCATGCAAATGCATCATTCGTTTTCGCAGTTTGCTACAGCGTGCCCATCAAATTCGACCAATCGTGTGAAAGAAATGTAAGCAAGTTAGCACCGGATCTCATTAGAACTTTGATGTTGAGCGTGCTTAGACAAAAATAGTATTAGAATGGATGACCTCCTAAAAAGTCATCGACAGATAGTTTTCAAACAAAACCAGACCGAAGTGACTTTCTTAAAAAAAAAAATCAACCGATCATGACAGTGTCACCACCAAGACATGTGGCACCGTTAGTATTATTCACTTAATTATTACGTGGTACATATTTCAAACTTATGAAAATATAATTTCTTCATAATATTATATATAAAAATGCTTAGAAATTATTTTAAAATCGTTTATAAATTTTTTGGATTAAATTTGTTCGTTTAATAACTCGAACTATTTAATTAAAAATTAGATCATCTACCGTATATCTTCTATCTAGTCATCACTTTCAAACAGGCACTACTAGAGATGGCCATACGAACATTTTTTGGTGGGAAGAGGTCCCTCATACTTTCTTTCATCAGTCAATTTTTTCTCCTCGTCACCGTTTCCTAGCTTTGGAGATATTTTTTTTCACCTATAGAAAAGAAAAATACCCACAAACTCTCTCCCAATGTTTCGTTTATCCCATTCTCTCACATGAGAATTACTTGCCAGCAAACGGAGACTCGAACATTGCCAAACTCCCTCCGGTTCTAAAAGGCAAATTGTTTTAGATATGATTTTAGATATTGAGAAGTGGTTAAATAGTATATATTTTTCTTGTTTGTCTATATTAAATATAGTATGGGAGTAAAAACAGTGTGAAAGATAAAAAAAAATTAGTACACCATCAAAATATAGACGTTCATAATATACAATAAAATATAAATCGACTTATTACAAGTAGAACTGAGAGTAACTCACATCGATCAGAGTTCAACCTGGGGTCCTGGGCAAGATCCAGCGTGCAAGTCCGTCTTTGTGTTGTGGGGCACAGGCCTGCACAGAAAACTGGCCCATGTACTTCCACTGAGAAGAACAAGGCCCATAAAAACATCGTCACAAAATTCATCGTCCTCGGCTCGTCGTGGCCTCTGCAGCACAGATGCACTTCAGCCCATCCACGCCAATCTTCTCAGCGCCATTCCAGTTACAAGCTTTTCTACGTGGGACAAGGCTCCCGGCCCAAACGCCCAAGGCTTCCCCCGTAACCCCGTTACATGCACGTCCGGTGTCCGCCTGCCCGGAGCCTCACGTGTAAGCAGCACCGGACAATCATGGCTGAAGCTATCAGCCACGCGAGCTCTAGCTAGCGGGCAGCGGCAGCGGCCGCAGCACCTGCACCAGAGATCGCGCCGCTTTGCTTTGCTTTGCCGCTGATTGCTACCATTAGCCATGCATGTGTTGCACTTGCAGGCTTTACGGGTGGGGGTAAAGAGAGACGACGACGCGAAGAGAGAGAGAGAGAGAGAGAGAGGGAAAAGATAGAGCTCCTTTTGATGGAGCAGGATGAAAAGAAGGGAAGAGAACAAAAGGAGCGGGCGAGCGAGCGAGGCGCAGGAGAAAGAGAAGGAAGAGAAGGAGAGAAAGATGGGGCCATGGACGGATAGGGGCGAGGGGGAGCGGCGACCGGCGAGCGAGTGGCATGTGATGGGCTACAGCTTTTTCGTGGATGCGTGCGTCTCTGCGTTGAAAAAAAGTTCAGCTTGCTCCTCTCAACTCCTCCAATTCTTCTACAGTGCAGTTTCAGTTCATTTTCATGGCTAACTCCGGCTATATACTGATCTGTTTGCTCTGAAGACAGTTATGGCTTGCAGTAAAAGAAAAAAGAAAAAGGAAACTCATTGACAGTAGAGTAAATGGAACTGCTGTTCTTTCGCTTTTCTTGGAGAATAGACGTGCACTTTCCACCGAAAATAACGAAAGAGATGCAAGTCTTGTCCTCAGCTATTGCTTCTAGGATCCCTGATTTGGTGCTCTTCTGCGACCAAGAATCTTTGGACTAGTGCTGACTCTACATTCGTTCTGACAGAATAGGTATTATTGTCTGTCGTATTCCATGTTGGTTGCAGACGAATATATCATTACAATATGGAAGGAAAGCGTCCCCTCCATTTGTAACAACTGCTCTTAATCTCGTTGCACGCCATTATGAGAGAATGGAAAGCTAGTTAGTTGATAACCATGCAAGATTTACTCTCAAAATACATGGTACAAGGCTGCAGCAATAAGCTATAGCACTTTGTTGATAGTTGAAAGTCTCAGGTTAAAGGAAAAAAGTGGGGGAAGTTTCTGTCTACAATAAGATCTCAAACATCTTTGAGATACATTATCTCTACACTTTTTTCTGAAGACCAAAGCAGCACTGATGCCACATGGTGAGCGGTCACTGCTTTGTAGAATAAAAGAGCAGCTCAATTGTCCTCTCATTTCCCCCCTCATTTTGTTTTTCTAGGAAAAAGCATTCAGGGGCAGCATCAGGGACATATTAGAAGAAAGACTCCTTCCTACTTTTCATGTGTGTGTGTGTAGGGCTACACTTTACCCAGGCTTTTGCCCTGCTCGTGCATTCCAGGGTATACCATTTCCTCGAGATCTATGCTAAACAATCAGCAGCTCCCCTTTCCAGCCATTTTAATGGCAAGTAGTGACAGTTTTGGCTGATAATTGCTAGCTAGCTCACTGAAAACTTGCATTGAGAAAAGCCGCAGGGAATCTTGTGTCAGACATATGCAAGCTGTGTGAGCTGAGTCTGGAGCTGTGGAAGAAGCCGACTGCTCTTGCTAGTGATTGGTCCCTGCAACAGTGCAACATGCTTGATGATTTCTGAGATGAAGTAATTCACAGCTTCTAGCTAAGGGTAGATTTGTTCCCCTATCGAGCAGTTGGATCTCATTACTTCATTCATCAATGTGCATATATGTCGTCTCAGGCAGACTAGTCAGACCAGGGTAGTAAGTATAACTTGGTAAAAATGGGACCTGTCAATCTGACATTTTAGTTTGTGTAGTATAACTCCTGGGCAAGGTAAAGCAAGGAAATCTTAGCTAATGGAAGAAGACGAGGAAGAAGTCTTTTAATCTTCTAAAAGTGAATATGAAGAGGGTAATATTGTTATACAGTGAAACGCATCATCTATTTTGTTAATTTAAGTTTCTTTGGACCTAGGCATTGACTCTTTAAGAGCAATTAGATGTCTATTTTTACACTTAAATTATATGTGTATTCGAAATGTCAGTTTTTATCTTTGTGGTTGGTTTTTAATTTGTTAGAAAGTCATGTTTTATGGCATAGGTACTCAAATTTATGAGTGATATATTTAAGGGCATTCTCAACCCTCTATCTTACCTAGTCTCTACGACATTAAATAGGCTGTCATATATGTAAAAAACTGATGTAGAAAATAAGTTAATGAAGAGAGAGAAAAAATCATAAAAACTGGATCTTATATAAGAAACCAGCTCTTCATAAGAACCAGAAAAAGCAAAAATGAGGATTAGAAGAGAAATGAGAGAGAACATATATAATTGGATGAAAATATTTTTTGAAAAAACTATCACGGTGTCTATAGATTTTATCCTCTCTTTTTTATCAAAACCACCGTAGACACAATGGACATAGGCGTCCGTATTCTACCATCTGTCATGTGTTACCTCGACACCAATCAGCTAGTATTTATTACCTTGCTACTGGGTGACTTCAGAGAATCAGCGGAAATTGAAAGGGCGTTTGTACGAAGACAGATGCACAGAAGCGTATGAACGGAGGTTTGAAGAACTGACGTCTTTTCCTATCCCAAATCCCCCATTCTATTTTGAAATCCATCGTAACGTACTTTGTCCCAAAATAAAGTGAAAATGTTGAAATCCCACCAGGATGCATGGTAGCTAGAGAGATCGAGTAACATTGTCTTCTGCTACCACAAGACCTGATCATATTTCAGGTACGCACGGACTACAAGCATATAGAATCAGATTTTCTAGCCAGTTTTTTAGTTAGAAAGCTGGAAGCTGAACTAATCAGATTTAGAAGTAAAACAACTTCTTCAAAAGATAAAAAAAAATTCTGTACAAATTAGAGAAGTTGTAAAAGTTACTCTCACCCTAACTTTCATAACTTCTTAGTTCAAGCTTCACAAAAATTATCCACTGTGTCATTAAAAGTTTGAAAAATTGCTTTCACCCTAACTTTAATTTCTCAGTTTTTTAACAGCTCACAATAGTTTTTTTATATATTACAGCTTATAACAATTTTTTTAAAATTTACAACTCAATCAAGCACGCCTTTAATCAAGTAGCAGCAACAAACACAGCATGTTGAAACAGCTTATTCCTCCAATAATCATCCTCTCCTTCCATGGGCGAAACAATCATTGTCAAATTTATCCAAAGATCAGTTCGAACAATTCAACTGAACTGGATCCGATATCCGTACTCGCCCAGACCTCACGCCGTCCCCATCCATTGCGTGCTTAGGCACGCATTCGCCGGTCGATAGGCCCAGCGACTCAGCGATCGAGCAGACACACGCACACTCCTAGTCCTATCATTGTAAAACGTACGCGTGATCGTCATAAAAACTTCGAGCTACTAGCGAGCGAGCTCGCGGCCAACGTATTCCTGTCAGGCCCAATCTGATTCGTAGCGATATCATATTGCCTACCGCTGCTGCGTGCGTGCTCCCTGCCGATGGAGTGATCGATCCATCGAGCGATCCTGACACACACACACAACCATGCATGTACACGACGCGTCCGGGGAGGGTGGTCCATGCGCTCGCTCGCGGCCGTGTTTCGAAACCCCCCAAAACCGGCCGGCCAGATCACGCCCAGACCCCGGTCCACGGAGCACTGCACAGAGACGGCCAGACGGGCTAGGACGTCGCCGCAGGAGGCATGCAGATGCGGTACAGGGCGAGCTAGCTCGCTTGTGCCTGCCGGCCGGACGGCCGGACGGCGTGGTCCAGCCTGGGTAGTCCGGCCGACCGGCCGGTCCCCACGGCCCGGCCAGCAAGCTGAGTCAAACTCGCCACGTGACGCCTGCTGCCCGGGCCATGCACCCACTGACGACTCGGTCCCGCGTCACGTATATACGTACACTCGTACAGTCCATATACAAATATACTGGCTGCGTAGGGCGTACCTGTACGTAGGCCTCTGCATGCATGCATACACGCACGTACAGTACAGTATAGCATAGTATCATGGCATTTTTTTAGTAGGTGCTTTGGCTTCTGGATCTATTCTCGGGAAAGGCGAACGGGGGCGCTGGCCAGTGGAGGAAATGGACAAGGAAGCAACCTTTGAAGAAGAGGAGAGGGGCATGCAACGCATGCGATGCCTGCCGCAACTAGCCAAAGCAGCAGCCAAGCCACCCATGCCCATCCCCACGCGACGCATCTCGCATCTGCATCTGCATGCAAGCCTGAGTCACCGTGTCCCGTCCATTCTCGTCCCGTGCCCCGGCGCCACCACCGTCGTCTGCTCGATCGGTTGCCCGCCTCCACCGCGACGCGCCAAAGAATATTGCGCTCGCGGCAGCCTTTTCCCCTCCCCTCGCGCGCACACGGCACACGGGCATGCAGCCCCCACCACGTCGCCACTGGATCTCACTCACTCGGCGCTGCCACCACTCTCCGGCCGGCGTGAGAGGCCGGGGCATAGCCGCATAGAATACTCGCCGCTTTGCAGAAGTTTCTTGTATTCTTTTTGTTTCTTCTCGGTCTTTGCGAAGCTTTCCATGCGTTTTTAAACCCTGCTTTGTTGACGACACTCGCGGCGATCGATGGCTATATTCCCCCTGTTGCCAACTAAAACAACCTCTATAAGCAAAGATTCGTCTCCGCGGCACGTTTACCATTGCTTTTTGTACTGCCCTGTGTAATCCTGTATAGCCTAGCTAACATGCATGTGCGATCTACTGCAGATGCTTTTTGTACGTTCACCATTGCTGTGAGGAACTCGATCGTAGATCACCTTCTTTTTCTTGCAAAGCGTACGTGCATTCTGCAATTCAGGGGCTGCATGCAGCTAGCGGAACGCGAAGTTCTAGACATGTCGCTATGCTCATAATATCGGATCAGATGTTAATGTTTGGTGTCACGTCAGGACATGTACAACACAGACAATTGTTGTCTACAAGTTTTTAAAATTTACAATACAAATAACTAAATAGACAATAAGTACAACTCACAAACAGACACTGTCTATTTAGTTGTCTATAAGTTATTTAATACTTGCAGCTCGATCCGTGCAATCTTCACGTGAGAGCTGTCTACAACGTGTGGCCAGAAATTGATTTTGCATGGAAGCACTCGCCGTTGCCGTCGCTTTATCAGTCGACCAGTTCATTATCTTCCCTCATTCACTGCAACGAGCTAGAGGTCTTGTTTACAAAATATCCAGGATGTAGCCCGTGCCAAATACAGCTTTGTACATGCCCTCAGTGTTTGCTGTTTGCCAGTAAGTAACCAACGTTTGGAAAAAGCTGGATGATGACTGGAGGAGTCGTTCTGGCGTCGTCGTTCGTAATCGAGCTGATAAATGTCCAATAAATTTTACACAGGAACGCTACTCGCTCTTCATCTGACATAACTCCGTGATGCCTATTATTGATAAATGGGAATTTGTCGTCTATGAGCACTTGAGCACAGACAACTTTAAAAACAAGACGAGATTATATATATAGGCCAGTCTTGATCTCTGAGCTTTTATTGTTATGCCTTTTAGTGTTGTTATAAGGATTAATTCATTGAGGCCATCTTAGTTCCACAACCAGGCTTCAGCTCGAGCTATGGCGCCTAGGCAAGCAAACTGACTTGAGCTCGTATGTTCGTATTTTTTTTCAGCATGTTAAGTCGTGGAGTTCTATATTATGTGTTGTTATGCCTCATTTATATATTTTTAACATTAGGATTATAATACATTTTATTTAATTTAACATACCCTGTCTCTTTTATTTAAAAAAGAGCGACCAGAGTGTTAGTGGTACCAACACGGAGTTCTAGACGGCAGAGTTGGCGATGGAGATTCAGAAGTGGTCTCATCTCATCTTGCCTGCCCTGCACGTCGATAAATCGCCTACCGAATCAGAGAGAGCTAGCATCCACTGCACAGAGCGCGCGCCCGCGCCCCTGAATCCCACGCGAGAACACGGCAGCCAGGCCATAAACGCCGCGGCCAGCCGCGCGTCGGCGCTGGGCGCCGCTGCCATCCGCGCGCGATTCCCACCCGCGCAAGCCTAAGATCGCATATCCGGGCGCGTGCGGGAGCGCGCGCAGGCCGGCCGATCGAGCGGAGCGGGGCGCGTCGTCGTCACGGCATGTCGTCGCTGGTGCGAAAGGCGCGCGGCCAGGCTCCCGCAGACGGAAACCCGTATTTATTATGGCGTCGCTGACCTTGCTGTGTGCCGCGGGCGTTGCTTGCCGCAGCTCCGCTCCTGCACGCGGATCCGGCATGCAGTGCCTGCTTCTCGTGCTCACGAGCGGGCCGGTGTTGGCGTTCGCCGCGTTCCGCGCCTGGTAGCGTGCATGTACGTACGCGGGGTGTACGCTCGCCACGGCCCTGTCCCATGCCGGCCGTGACCCGATCCCGCGCGGCCATGAGGACTGGGGTCTCCGAGTACTGGTTAGTTTGCAGCGTAATTGCTCAAGTGGTTCGATGCATGCAGTGTGGGGGCCGGGCTCACGTACGGTACATAGACATGGGGTCAATGTTTTAGATTTTCATGTTGGGTCGGGTCATTCAATGATGCTAGATATGTAGTACGTACTCCTCTACACAACTGAACCGTGGAATGAGGCTGCAGCGGAAATCTTTTGGGTGCAGTCGCGGCGGGACACGTTCTTGTTGGTTTGATAGTGACACCTCATAGTGTAGTGGTGCCTAAGAGTGTGCGAAATTTTGTGTTTAATAAGCCGGTTCAACGGGATCGAATATCGTCTATGGACGTGGTGCGTAGTGTTGGATTTAGTTAAACATTGTAATGATTGTACGAGAGCACACTAAAAGGCGAGGATCCAAACTAAGATGATGTTTTGTAAGTTATAATAAACCAATATCATCTTGGTTGGGACTTTGGTTTGAACCACCTATGTGAATCTAGGCCGTGTTAACTGTTTTGTAAGAAAATATTTCCAAAAAAAACAAATAAAGGATCTGATATATTGTATCAAATCACTTATGTGAATCCCGATCAAGTGAAGCAGTAGCAACAATTGTATGCACTCCATCGAAACAATAATAGCATAGTGATGGAGAATTAGGGTGACACTGGCCACTGTTGGGTGGAGCTCAGGGTGATGCTGTTGGGTACAGAGTGTGATGGAGAGAGGAGAGTGGAATGACTGGAGACCGGAGTTTAGATACTTTATATTAGATCCTCGTGAAACAACTTATTTAATTTTCTTCACATTTTAGATGACTTTAAATAAGAAAGTTGTTAGTTACTTCCTCTGTCCCAATTCCTCCATCCCAAAAGACTTTAGTTCTAGTTCTTAAATTGAACACCGTTACGATGCATTCGACTGATAATATTATACTTCCAGTAGATTAATCATAACCATCAATTTTAAAGGATACTTTTATATCTTTAATTGATTATAATCTAGATATAACTATCATTAGCGATTTTTCATACAATACTAACCTATCTCTACTTTCAGAACTGTGCTAGAGGCGGTGTACATGAATATTACATTACTAGGGTTCACACATAAAAAAATATCACTTTAACCCCCACATCAAAAAAAATAGACGATTTTGCTCTCTGTATATTCTACTACCCCTCATTAGGTTAGTGTATAATTTAATCTGAACTGTTTAAAAAATAAAGATCAACGGTTAGAATATATTCTACTTTCAGTAGAATACACCGTAAAAATGATCTAAATTTGTCTCTAAAATACTTTATTTTTATCTCTTATATACTTTAGGTTTGCTTGCCAAGAACTTCTCAGCGGTGCGAGCCGTGCGGAAGAGCTAAGCCGTATGGGATGCATGACGCGCTTGCAAGCGGGCGCTGCGCGTCGTTGTCCGATTTCGAAATCGCGAGTGCACACGCGTCACATATCTGCAGCCGGGTGACGTTGTGCAGCCTGGCGACGTTGTGCAGCCTGGCTGTATCTAATTTTTTTCCAATCAGTAACCTCTGTCCAAAGAAAGTTAAACTCTATTTCCAGCATTAATGTCAAAAACAGACTTTTCCATCGATCAAAGTATCAAACGGGCAACGCAGAATACCTTATTACCGTGTGATCCTTGCTACTTTCCCAAAACAAACCGCATCAGAGGTAACGATGAAAAAAATTTGATACCAACGATTTCACTTCCCTGTACACGTCGAGGTCAGGCACAACAGTATAACCCAGAATTTTCTTCTGAACTGCAGAACAGTGCAAGATGCATTGACCGGCCAATAGCGACTGTTGGCACTCGGCACGGCTCCCCATTCTTTTCTGTAACGAGAGAAAAAAAAAAGAAAACAGATTTGAGATGCTTCCAAACCTGTAGCTGAGCTTGGCCGGCAGGGGCCTTTCCAGAAATGCACGAGGAGCCGAGGCGCGGACCGGGAAAAGATCGATCACCTCACCGTTCAGCTCCTCCTCCCTCGCCCGTCCGTGCAGGTGAACAAACTTACAAAAGCTCCGGTGAAAGAAGAGAAAAGAGGATAAAAGGGGTTAAAAGAGCGCAAAAGATCCGCGAGAAAGTCCAGAAAACAAACGGGTCTGGGTGTCGTCGCCGGACGGACGGACGTCGGACGGATGGTTTTGGTCGCAGAGGGCGACGACGCTGCATGCTGGTTGCTGGCGCAAGTGTCACGGGTCTGCCTTGAAAGTTGAATCTCAAAACTTCCAATCCCTCTCCCCAAAACACCCAGACAGACAGAGAGACACATATTCCCCTCTCACCACCCCCACCGCCCACACGCTCCCCGAGGCGGGCACATCCCAACCCGGCACCCCCCACGGCCCACACCACCACGCCACGCTCGGTTTCACCACCCACTTCCTCCGGGTTAAAATAGGAGTCACTCACACACTCACTCACCACGCTGTCACGCTCTCCTCGTATCGTTCGCGTCCAATACAGTAGTAGAAGGGGAGGTATGGAGAGGTGCGGGAGCTGGTCGGAGTGCGACGCGGCGGCG
>KE373133.1:76786-110953 GCA_000418225.1 Zizania latifolia | reverse complement strand
CTCATTTGCGAACTATCTCAGATTTTTGTTTAGTTTCAAAAGCAAATAGTAGTAGCCTTGCTCATCTGTGAACTATATTAGATTTTTTCTTTCGTTTCACATGAAATCATAGTCGCTATGCTCATCTACGAAATATCTCAGATTTTTATTTAGTTTCACATGCATATCATAGTAGCCTTGCTCATTAGTGAACTATCTCAAATTTTTCTTTAGTTTCACATGAAATCATAGTCGCCGTGCTCATCTGCGAAATATCTCAGATTTTTGTTTAGTTTCACATGCAAATCATAGTAGCCATGTTGATTTGTGAACAATCTAAGATTTTTTTAGTTTCCCATGAAATCATAGTAGCCATTCTCATTTGCGAACTATCTCAGATTTTTGTTTAGTTTCACAAGCAAATCGTTGTAGCCTTGTTCATCTGTGAACTATCTTAGATTTTTTTCTTTCGTTTCACATGAAATCATAGTCCCCATGCTCATCTGCGAAATATCTCAGATTTTTGTTAAGTTTCGCATGCAAATCATAGTAGCCATGCTGATTTGTGAACTATCTAAGATGTTTTCTTTAGCTTCAAATGAAATCGTAGTAGATATGCACATCTGTGAACTATTTCAGATTTTTGTTTAGTTTCACATGCAAATAATAGTAGCCTTGCTCATCTGTGAACTACCTTAGATTTTTCTTAGTTTGATATGAAATCATAGTCGACATGCTCATCTGTGAATTATCTCAGATTTTTCTTTAGTTTCACATGAAATAATAGTCGCCATGCTCATATGCAAAATATCTCAGATTTTTGTTTAGTTTCACATGCAAATCATAGTAGCCATGCTGATTTGTGAACTATCAAAGATTTTTCTTTAGTTTCACATGCAAATCATAGTAGCCATGCTGATTTATGAACTATCTAAGATTTTTCTTTAGTTTCACATGAAATCGTAGTCGCCATGCTCATCTGCGAAATATCTTAGATTTTTTTGTAGTTTCATATGTAAATCATAGTAGCCATGCTAATTTGTGAACTATCTCAGATTTATCTTTAGTTTCACATGAAATTATAGTCGCCATGCTCATCTGCGAAATATCTCAGATTTTTGTTTAGTTTCACATGCAAATCATAGTAGCTTGCTCATCTGTGAACTATCTAAGATTTTTCTTTAGTTTCACATGAAATGATAATCGCCATGGTCATCTGCGAAATAGATCAGATTTTTACCTAGTTTCATATGCAAATCATAGTAGCCATGCTGATATGTGAACTATCTAAGATTTTTCTTTAGTTTTCTAGGAAATCGTAGTAGCCCTGCTCATATGCGAACATTCTCAGATTTTTGTCTAGTTTCACCTGCAAGTCAATGTAGCCTTGCTCATCTGTGAACTATCTCAGATTTTTTCTTTCGTTTCACATGAAATCATAGTCCTCATGCTCATCTGGGAAATATCTCAGATTTTTGTTTATATTCACGTGCAAATCATAGTTGCCATGCAGATATGTGAACTATGTAAGATTTTTCTTTAGTTTCAATTGAAATCATAGTAGCCATGCTCTTCTGTGAACTATCTCAGATTTTTTTTTGTTTCACATGAAATCATAGTCCCGAAGCTCATCTGCGAAATATCCAAGATTTTTGTTTAGTTTCATATTAAAATCGTAGTAGCCATATTGATTTGTGAACGATCTAAGATTTTTTTAGTTTCGCATGAAATCGTAGTAGCCAAACTTATTTGCGAACTATCTCAGATTTTTGTTTAGTTTCACAAGCAAATCATAGTAGCCTTGCTCATCTATGAACTATCTCAAAATTTTTCTTTAGTGTCACATGAAATCGTAGTCGGCATGCTCATCTGCGAAATATCTCAGATTTTTTTAGTTTCACATGTAAATCACAGTAGCCATGCTGATTTGTGAACTATCTATGATATTTCTTTAGTTTCACATGAAATCATATTACCATGTTCATCTGTGAACTATCTCAGATATTTTTTTAGTGTCACATGCAAATCATAGTAGCCTTGCTCATATGTGAACTATCTTAGATTTTTTTTTAGTTTCACATGAAATCATAGTCGCCATACTCGTCTATGAAATATATCAGATTTTGTTTAGTATCACATGCAAATCATTGTTGCCATGCTGACTTGTGAAATATCTAAGATTTTTCTTTAGTTTCACATGAAATCATAGTAGCCGTGCTAATCTGCGAACTATCTCAGATCTTTTTTATTTTCACAAGCAAATCATAGTAACCTTGCTCATCTGTGAACTATCTCCGATTTTCCTTTAGTCTGAGATGAAATCATAGTCGCCATACTCCTCTATGAAATATATCAGATTTTTGTTTAGTTTCACATGCAAATCAATGTAGCCTTGCTGATTTATGAACTATCGAAGATTTTTCTTTAGTTTCACATGAAATCATAGTAGCCATGCTCATATGCGACCTGTCTCAGATTTTTGTTTAGTTTCACATGTAAATCATACTAGCCATGCTGATTTGTGAACTATCTAAGATTTCTATTTAGTTTCCTATGAAATCATAGTAGCCATGCTCATCTGTGAACTACCTAAGATCTTTTTTATTTTCACATACAAATCATAGTAGCCTTGCTCATCTGTGAAATATCTCCGATTTTCCTTTAGTCTCAGATGAAATCATAGTCGCCATACTCCTCTATGAAATATAACAGATTTTTGTTTTGTTTCACATGCAAATCAATGTAGCCATGCTGATTTATGAACTATCGAAGATTTTTCTTTAGTTTCGCATGAAATCATAGTAGCCATGCTCATATGCGAACTGTCTTAGATTTTTTTTGTTTCACATGCAAATCATAGTAGCCTTGCTCATCTATGAACTATCTCAGATTTTTCTTTAGCTTCACATAAAATCATAGTCGCAATGCTCTTCTGCGAAATATCTCAGATTTTTGTTTAGTTTCACATGCAAATCATAGTAGGCATGCTGATTTGTGAACTATCTAAGATTTTTCATTAGTTTCCGATGAAAACATAGTCCCCATGCTCATCTGCGAAATATCTCAGATTTTTGTTTTCTTTCAAATTCAAATCTTAGTAGTCATGCTGATTTGTGAATTATCTAAGATTTTTTTTAGTTTCCTATGAACTCACAGTAGCCATGCTCGTATGCGAAAAATCTCAGATATTTACAGTTTGACTTGAAATCATAGTCGACATGCTCATCTGTGAACTATCTCAGATTTTTCTTTCGTTTCATATGCAAATCATAGTAGCCATGCTGATTTGTGAAATATCTAAGATTTTTCTTTAGTGTCCCATGAAATCATAGTCCCCATGCTCATCTGCGAAATATCTCAGATTTTTGTTTAGTTTTAGATGCAAATCATAGTGGCCTTGCTCATCTGTGAACTATCTCTGATTTTTCTTTAGTTTCAAATTAAATCATAGTCGCCATGCTCATCTGTGAAATATGTCAGATTTTTGTTTAGTTTCACCTGCAAATCGTAATACCAATGCTGATTTGTGAACTATCTAAGATTTTTTTTAGTTTCACATGAAATCATAGTCGCCAAGCTCATCTCCGAAATATCTCAGATTTTTGTTTAGTTTCACCTGCAAATCATAGTAGCCTTGCTCATCTGTGAACTATCTCAGATTTTTTCTTTCGTTTCACATGAAATCATAGTCGCCGTGCTCATCTGCGAAATATCTCAGATTTTTTTTTAGTTTCACATGCAAATCATTGTAGCCACGCTGATTTGTGAATTATCGAAGATTTTTCTTTACTTTCTCATGAAATCATAGTAGCCATGCTCATATGCGAACTATCTCAAATTTTTTTAGTTTCACATGTAAATCATAGTAGCCTTGCTCATGTGTGAAATATATCAGATTTTTTCTTTAGTTTCACATGAAATCATAGTCCCCATGCTCATCTGCGAAATATCTCAGATTTTTTTAGTTTTACATGCAAATCATAGTAGCCATGCTGATTTGTGAAATATCTAAGATTTTTCTTTAGTTTCCCATGAAATCATAGTAGTTTTGCTCATCTGTGAACTATCTCAGATTTTTCTTTAGTTTCACATTAAATCATAGTCGCCATGCTTTTCTGCGAAATATCTCAGATTTTTGTTTAGTTTGATATGCAAATCATAGTAGCCATGCTGATTTATGAAATATCTAAGATTTTTCTATAGTTTCCTATGAAATCATAGTAGCCAAGCTTATCTGCGAACTATATCAGGTTTTTCTCTAGTTTCACATGCAAATCATAGTAGCCTTGCTCATCTGTGAACTATCTCAGACTTTTCTTTAGTTTCACATTAAATCATAGTCGCCATGCTCATATGCGAAATATCTTAGATTTTTTCAGTTTCGCATGTAAATCATAGTAGCCAAGCTGATTTGTGAACTATCTATTATATTTCTTTTGTTTCCCATGAAATAATAGTGGCCTTGCTCATCTATGAACTATCTCTGATTTTTCTTTAGTATCACATTAAATCATAGTTACCATGCTCATCTGCGAACTATCTCAGATTTTTCTCTAGTTTCAAATGAAATTACAGTCGCCATGCTCATCTGCGAAATATCTTAGATTTTACTTTAGTTTCACATGTAAATCATACTAGCCTTGCTAATTTGTGAACTATCTAAGATTTCTCTTTAGTTTCCCATGAAATCATAGTAGCCATGTTCATCTGCAAACTATCTCAGGTATTTTTTAGTTTTATAAGCAAATCATAGTAGCCTTGCTCATCTGTGAACTATCTCAGATTTTTCTTTAGTTTCACATGAAATCATAGTCGCCATGCTCATCTGCGAAATATCTCAGATTTTTGTTTAGTTTCACATGCAAATCGTAATACCCATGTTGATTTGTGAACTATCTAAGATTTTTCTTTAGTTTCACATGCAAATCATAGTAGTCATGCTGAATTGTGAACTATCTAAGATTTTTCTTTAGTTTCACATGAAATCATAGTCGCCATGTTCATCTACGAAATATCTCAAATTTTTATCTAGTTTCATATGCAAATCATAGTAGTCATGCTTATTTGTGAACTATTTAAGATTTTTCTTTAGTTTCCTATGAAATCATACTAGCCATGCTGATTTATGAAATATCTAAGATTTTTCAATAGTTTCCTATGAAATCATAGTATTCAAGCTCATCTACGAACTATATCAGATTTTTGTCTAGATTCACCTGCAAATCATAGTAGCCTTGCTCATGTGTGAACTATCTCAGATTTTTTCTTTCGTTTCACATGAAATCATAGTCGCCATGCTTCTCTGTGAAATATCTTAGATTTTTGTTTAGTTTCACATGCAAATCACAGTAGCCTTGCTCATCTGTGAACTATCTCAGATTTTTCTTTAGTTTCACATGAAATCATAGTCGCCGTGCTCATCTGCGAAATATCTCATATTTTTGTTTAGTTTCACATGCAAATCATAGTAGCCATGCTCATTTGTGAACTATCTAACATTTTTTTTAGTTTCACATGAAATCATAGTCGCCATGCTCATCTGCGAAATATCTCAGATTTTTGTTAGTTTCACATGCAAATCATAGTAGCCATGCTCATCTGTGAACTATCTCAGATTTTTCTCCAGTTTCAAATGAAATTACAGTCGCCATGCTCATCTGAGAAATATCTCAGATTTTACTTTAGTTTCACATGTAAATCATACTAGCCTTGCTAATTTGTGAACTATTTAAGATTTCTCTTTAGTTTCCCATGAAATCATAGTAGCCATGTTCATCTGCGAACTATCTCAGTTTTTTTTAGTTTCACATGCAAATCATAGTAGCCTTGCTCATGTGTGAAATATCTCAGATTTTTTTTTAGATTCACATGAAATCATAGTCGCCATGCTCATCTCCGAAATATCTCAAATTTTTGTTTAGTTTCACATGCAAATCATAGTAGCCTTGCTCATCTGTGAACTATCTCAGATTTTCTTTAGTTTCACATGAAATGATAGTCGCCGTGCTCATCTGCGAAATATCTCATATTTTTGTTTAGTATCACATCCAAATCATTGTAGCCATGCTTATTTTTGGACTATCTAAAATTTTTCTTTAGTTTCACATGCAAATCATAGTAGCCATGTTGATTTGTGAACTATCTAAGATTTTTCTTTAGTTACACATGAAATCATAGTCGCCATGTTTATCTACGAAATATCTCAGATTTTTATCTAGTTTCATATGCAAATCATAGTAGCCATGCTAATTTGTGAACTATCTAAGATTTTTCTTTAGTTTCCTATGAAATCATAGTAGCTATGCTCATCTGCGAAATATCTCAGATTTTTGTTCAATTTGATATGCAAATCATAATAGTAGCCATGCTGATTTATGAAATATGCAAGAATTTTCTATAGTTTCCTATGAAATCATAGTAGCCAAGCTTATCTGTGAACTATATCAGGTTTTTCTCTAGTTTCACCAGCAAATCATATTAGACTTGCTCATATGTGAACTATCTCAGACTTTTGTTTCACATGAAATCATAGTCGCCATGCTCATCTGCGAAATAAATTATATTTTTGTTTAGTTTCGCATGCAAATCTTAGTAGCCATGCTGATTTGTGAACTATCTAAGATTTTTTCTTTAGTTTCAAATGAAATCAGAGTAGCCATGCACATCTGTGAATTATCTCTGATTTTTGTTTACTTGCACATGCAAATAATAGTAGCCTTGCTCATCTGTGACTACCTTAGATTTTTCTTTAGTTTGATATGAAATCATAGTCGACAAGCTCATCTGTGAGCTATCTCAGATTGTTCTTTAGTTTCACATGAAATCATTGTCGCCATGCTCATCTGCGAAATATCTCAGATATTTGTTTGTTTCATATGCAAATTATGGTAGCCAAGCTGATTTGTGAACTATCTAAGATTTTTCTTTAGTTTCCTTTGAAATCATAGTTGCCATGCTCATATGCGAACTATGTTAGATTTTTGTCTAGTTTCACCAGCAAATCATAGTAGCCTTGCTCATCTGTGATCTATCTAGGATTTTTCTTTAGTTTCCTATGAAATCATAGTAGCCATGCTCATATACGAACTATCTTAGATTTTTGTCTAGTTTCACCTGCAAATCATAGTAGCCTTGCTAATCTGTGAACTATCTCAGATTTTTTCTTTCGTTTCACATAAAATCATAGTCACCATGCTCATCTGTGAAATATCTCAGATCTTTGTTTAGTTTCACATGCAAATAATAGTAGCCTTGCTCATCTATGAACTATCTCAGATATTTTTTAGTTTCACATGAAATTATAGTCGCCACGATCATTTGCGAAATATCTCATATTTTTGTTTAGTTTCACATATAAATCATAGTAGCCATGCTGATTTGTGAACTACCTAAGATTTTTTTTAGTTTCACATGAAATCAAAGTAGCCATACTCATTTGCGAACTATTTGAGATTTTTGTTTAGTTTCAGAAGCAAATCATTGTAGCCATTCTCATCTGTGAACTATCTAAGATTTTTCTTTAGTTTCTCATGCAAATCATAGTAGCCATGCTGATTTGTGAACTATCTAAGAGTTTTCTTTAGTTTCACGTAAAATCATAGTCGCCATGTTCATCTGCGAAATATCTCAGATTTTTTCTAGTTTCACATGCAAATCATAGTAGCCATGCTGATTTGTGAACTATCTAAGATTTTTCTTTAGTTTCCTATGAAATCATAGTAGCCATGCACATCTGTGAAATATCTTATATTTTTGTTTAGTTTCATTTGCAAATCATAGTAGCCATGCTGATTTATGAAATATCTGAGACTTTTCTATAGTTTCCTATGATACCCTAGTAGCCAAGCTCATCTACGAACTATATCAGATTTTTGTCTAGTTTCACCTGCAAATCATAGTAGCCTTGTCATCTGTGAACTATCTCAGAATTTTTCTTTCGTTTCACATGAAATCATAGTCCCCATGCTCATCTGTGAAATATCTCAGATTTTTGTTTAGTTTTACATGCAAATCATAGTAGCCTTCCTGATCTGTGAACTATCTCAGATTTTTTCTTTCGTTTCACTTGAAATCATAGTCGCCAAGCTCATCTGCGAAATATCTTAGATTTTTTTTAGTTTCACATGTAAATCATAGTAGCCATGCTGATTTGTGAACTATGTATGATATTTCTTTAGTTTCCCATGAACTCATAGTGGCCTTGCTCATCTGTGAACTATCTCAGAATTTTTCTTTAGTTTCACATTAAATCATAATCGCCAAGCTCATCTGCGAAATATCTCAGATTTTTGTTTAGTTTTACATGCAAATCATAGTAGCGTTGCTGATTTGTGAACTATCTAAGAATTTTTTTAGTTTGACATGAAATCATAGTCGCCATGCTCATCTCCAAAATATCTCAGATTTTTGTTTAGTTTCACATGCAAATCATAGTAGCCATGCTCATCTGTGAACCATCTCAAATTTTTCTTTAGTTTCAAATGAAATTACAGTCGCCATGCTTATATGCGAAATATCTCAGATTTTTTTTAGTTTTACATGCAAATCATAGTAGCCATGCTGATTTGTGAAATATCTAAGATTTTTCTTTAGTTTCCCGTGAAATCATAGTAGCCATGATCATATGCGAACTATCTCAGATATTTTTTAGTTTTACATGCAAATCATAGTAGCCTTACTCATCTGTGAACTATCTCAGTTTTTTCTTTAGTTTCACATGAAATAATAGTCGCCATGCTGAACTGTGAAATATCTTAGATTTTTCTTTAGTTTCACGTGTAAATCATAGTAGCCATGCTGATTTGTGAACTATCTATAATATTTCTTTAGTTTCCCATGAAATCATAGTAGTTTTGCTCATCTGTGAACCATCTCAGATTTTTCTTTAGTTTCACATTAAATCATAGTCGCCATGCTCATCTGCGAAATATCTCAGATTTTTTTTAGTTTTACATGCAAATCATAGTAGCCATGCTGATTTGTGAAATATCTAAGATTTTTCTTTAGCTTCCCATGAAATCATAGTCCCCATGCTCATCTGCGAAATATCTCAGATTTTTATTAGTTTTACATGCAAATCATAGTAGCCATGCTCATCTGTGAAATATCTCAGATTTTTTTTACGTTCACATGAAATCATAGTAGCCATGCTCATCTGCGAAATATCTCAGATTTTTGTTTAGTTTCACATGCAAATCATAGTAGCCATGCTGATTTGTGAACTATCTAAGATTTTTTTTTAGTTTCACATGCAAATCATAGTAGCCATGCTGATTTGTGAACTTTCTGAGATTTTTCTTTAGTTTCACATGAAATCATAGTCACCATGTTCATCTGTGAAATATCTCAGATTTTTATCTAGTTTCATATGCAAATCATAGTAGCCATGCTGATTTGTGAAATATCAAAGATTTTTCTTTAGTTTCAAATGAAATCATTGTAGCCATGCTCATCTGCGAAATATCTCAGATTTTTGTTTAGTTTCACATGAAAATCAAAGTAGCCATGCTGATTTGTGAAATATCTAAGAATTTTCTATAGTTTCCTATGAAATCATAGTAGCCAAGCTCATCTACGAACTATATCAGATTTTTCTCTAGTTTCACCTGCAAACCATAGTAGCCTTGCTCATGTGTGAAATATCTCAGATTTTTTCTTTAGTTTCACATGAAATCATAGTCGCATGCTTTTCTGCGAAATATCTCAGATTTTTGTTTAGTTTCACATGCAAATCATAGTAGCCTTGCTCATCTGTGAACTATGTTAGATTTTTCTTTAGTTTCACATGAAATCATAGTCGCCGTGCTCATCAGCGAAATATCTCATATTTTTGTTTATTTTCACATGCAAATCATAGTAGCCATGCTGATTTGTGAACTATCTAAGATTTTTTTTAGTTTCACATGAAATCATAGTAGCCATACTCATCTGTGAACTATTTGAGATTTTTGTTTAGTTTCACATGCAAATCATAGTAGCCTTGCTCATCTGTGAACTATCTCAGATTTTTTCTTTAGTTTCACATGAAATAATAGTCGCCATGCTAATCTGCGAAATATTTTAGATTTTTTTTTAGTTTTACATGCAAATCATAGTAGCCATGCTGATTTGTGAACTATCTATAATATTTCTTTAGTTTCCCATGAAATCATAGTAGTTTTGCTCATCTGTGAACTATCTCAGATTTTTTCTTTCATTTCACATTAAATCATAGTCGCCATGCTCATGTGCGAAATATCTCAGATTTTTCTTTAGTTTCACATGAAATTATAGTCGCCATGCTCATCTGCGAAATATCTCAGATTTTTGTTTAGTTTCACATGCAAATCATAGTAGCCATGCTGATTTGTGAAATATCTAAGATTTTTCTTTAGTTTCACATGAAATCATAGTAGCCATGCTCATCTGCGATCTATCTCAGATATTTTTTAGTTTGACATGCAAATCATATTAGCTTGCTGATTTGTGATCTATCTATAATATTTCTTTAGTTTCCCAGGAAATCATAGTAGCCTTGCTCACCTGTGAACAACTCAGATTTTTCTTTAGTTTCACATGAAATCATAGTAGCCATGCTCATCTGTGAAATATCTCAGATTTTTGTTTAGTTTCACTTGCAAATCATAGTGACGATGCGGATTTGTGAACTATCTAAGATTTTTTTTAGTTTCACATGAAATCATAGTCGTCATGCTCATCTCGAAAATATCTTAGATTTTTGTTTAGTTTCACTTGCAAATCATAGTAGCCTTGCTCATCTGTGAACTATCTCAGATTGTTCTTTAGTTTCACATGAAATCATAGTCGCCATGCTCATCTGTGAAATATCTCTTATTTTTGTTTAGTTTCACATGCAAATTATAGTAGCCATGCTGACTTGTGAACTATCTAAGATTTTTTTAATTTCACATTAAATCATAGTAGCCATACTCATTTGTGAACTATCTCAGATTTTTGTTTAGTTTCACATGTAATTCATAGTAGCCTTGCTCATGTGTGAAATATCTCAGATTTTTTCTTTAGTTTCACATGACATCATAGTCCCCATGCTCATCTGCGAAATATCTCAGATTTTTTTAGTTTCAAATTTAAATCATAGTAGCCAAGCTGATTTGTGAACTATCTATGATATTTCTTTAGTTTTCCATGAAATCATAGTAGCCTTGCTCATCTGTGAACTATCTCAGATTTTTATTTAGTTTCACAAGAAATCATAGTCGCCATGCTCATCTGCGAAATATCTCAAATTTTTTTAGTTTCAAATTTAAATCATAGTAGCCGTGTTGATTTGTGAACTATCTGTGATATTTCTTTAGTTTTCCATGAAATCATAGTAGCCTTGCTCATCTGTGAACTAAGATTTTTCTTTAGTTTCACATGAAATCATTTTCGCCAAGCTCATCTACGAAACATCTCAGATTTTTGTTTAGTTTCACTTGCAAATCATAGTAGCCATGCTGACTTGTGAACTATCTAAGATTTTTTTTAGTTTCACATTAAATCATAGTAGCCATACTCATTTGCGAACTATCTCAAATTTTTGTTTAGTTTCACAAGCAAATCATTGTAGCCTTGCTCATCTGTGAACTATCTCAGATTTTTTTCTTTAGTTTCACATGAAATCATAGTCCCCATGCTCATCTGCGAAATATCTCAGATTTTTTTAGTTTCAAATTTAAAACATAGTAGCCATGCTGATTTGTGAACTATCTGTGATATTTCTTTAGTTTCCCATGAAATCATAGTAGCCTTGCTCATCTGTGAACTATCTCAGATTTTTCTTTAGTTTCACATGAAATCATAGTCGCCAAGCTCATCTGCGAAATATCTCAGATTTTTGTTTAGTTTCTGTTGGGGAGCAGGGGCTCCTCCAAAGGGTAGGCGCATCCCGAAGGACCTTTTCCCCAAAGCCGAAGGCCAGGAGCCGGACACCTCCAAAGGATAAATGCACCCCGAAAGGGAGCCCTCCTCGGAGGCCCCTCCTCCGAGGCTTGGAGGCTTCAGTGTCATGAGCGAAGCGCATGGTGCCGCCCCTCGACACCACGAGGAGCCCAAAGCTTCCACTAGGGTGACCTCTGGAGGTCAGGAACTCCGAGCCAGCCTCCGTGGTACGGGCCGAGGGGCCCCTAGAATCCGAAGGAGGGCCCCCGTCTCTCCGAAGACTAGCTCCCTCGGAGGGTGTCCTTGGGGGACAGACCGTCCCTGTCTGCCGCCCTCGTGTGGGCGGTTCAAAAGAGGAACACAGGTCTCTGGCTAGGGTACAGAGACCTGCGGTCCTCACCTGCCCCTCTGCCCCAAGGTACAGGGCAGGTAAGGGACTGTCCCCTCAGGCTCTACCACCCTGCCTGGCGCATGTCAGGCGGGCTGTTGGGCTGCCAACTCCCTGACCGTGTCAGGGAGTCTGCAAGCCCCTCCCCTAAGCCCTCCGAAGATCACGGAGGTTAATTCCGGACTGATGTAGACAATAGGGCCCGCTTGTCGGTGAGAAACATACCTGTACCCCGTCCGGCCCAGCCTGGGTTCGCCCATACCCTGTTTGGGTATCACCCCGGCATGTCAAAGTGGAGCAGGTCCGCTAGGTGATTCATGCCATTACCGGAGGAAGCACCCTCGGGCACATGACCAAGCGCCAGCAAAGGAACTACGCCCGGGGGGTCAATCATGTTGGGACGATGCCGCCTTCGCACCCCCCGGCCTGGGTTTCGGTCCCACTGGCCTTCTCATCCGAAGACAGCCAGGGGATTCAGTACCCGTACAACGACGCCTTCATCGTGGCGGCCTGCATCGCCGAAGTGGACGTACTGCGCATTCTTATAGATGGAGATAGCTCCGCGGATGTGCTCTTCGTGGCTGCCTTCGATCAAATGAGCATCCCCCCGAGCCGGCTGAGCCCGGCCAAGCGCCCCCTCCAGGGCTTCACTAGGGTTTCAATTCATGGCCTGGGGCAGATCGAGCTTCCGGTGAGCTTCGGCCGGGGCAGAGAGGCTTGCTCCGAACTCGTCATCTTTGACGTTGTCGACGGCCCATACTCCTACAACGCCATTCTTGGGCGGGGGTCCCCCAACCAGTTCGGAGCAGTCCTCCACCACAACTTCCTGTGCATGAAGGTACCGAGCCCTTGCGGGGTCATCACGGTCCGAGGCGACCAAGACCTAGCGCGAAGGATCGAAAGAGGCCACCTTGCTGGCCTCAACTCCAAGAAGATCCATGCGGTGGAGCACAACACCCCGAAGGGAGAACACCTTCGCCCACCTCGGGCGGAGGCTCACGAGGACACCAAGGCTTTCAGCCCCGTGCCTGAACCCTGAAAAAATCTTCACTATCGGAGGAAGCTTGACGGCAAGCGAGGAGTAGGCCCTCGCCGAAGTACTAAGGTCCAACCTTGACATTTTCGCCTGGTCCCTGGCAGATTTGCTAGGTGTCGACCGACGAATCATAGAGCACAAGCTCTGTGTCCACCCAGGAGCGAAGCATGTCCGCCAGGGGCTTCGGAAGATGTTGGCAGACAGAGCCCAAGCCGCCCGAGACGAGGTACGGAAGCTTCTTGACACCGGGGTAATTCGTGAGGTTCAACACTCTGAATGGCTGTGCAATCCCGTGCTAGTCAAGAAGGCTAGCGGAAAATGGTGCATGTGCATCGACTTCACCACACTCAACAAGGCATGCCCACGAGATCCGTTCCCACTACCCCGAATGGACCAACTGGTTGATTCGGCCTCCGGGTGTGAGCTCAGCTTCCTTGATGCATACTCCGGCTACCACCAAGTGTGGATGGCTCCGGAGGACGAGGAGAAGACAAGCTTCATCACCCCGGATGGAGTATTCTGCTACGTCCGCATGCCGTTCGGGCTTCACAACGCTGGGGCAACCTTCGCACGCCTAATCCACCAGGTGTTGAACCCACAACTCGGCCGCAACGTCGAAGCGTACGTCGACGACATCGTGGTTAAGAGCTGCAAGGCCCTCGATCACACGAAGGACTTGCTCGAGACCTTCACCGATCTGCGGCAAGCTGGCATCCGGCTCAACCCGGAGAAATGCGTCCTCGGAGCACGGGCAGGGAAGCTCCTAGGCTTCCTAGTCTTGAAGCGGGGCATCGAGGCAAACCCCAACAAGATCAGGGCCATTACGGACATGGCTCCCCCAACGAATCCAAAAAAAAGTACAGCGGCTGGCTGGTCGTCTGGCAGCACTTGGGCGGTTCCTGTCCAAATTGACGGAGCACGGCCTGCCGCTCTTCAAGGCTCTCAAGAGCGCGACCCCCTTCTGCTAGACTCCAGAGTGCCAGCAGGCACTCGACGCTCTCAAGGAGCATCTTCGCCACCTCGCTTGCCTATCCACCCCGGAGCCGAACGTAGGGCTGCTACTATACCTGTTGGCCTCGGCATCAGCCGTGTCGGCGGTCCTGGTCCGAAAGCAAGAGACCGAAGGGACCTCGGTGCAGCGGCCTGTGTACTTTGTCTCCTAAGCCCTAGGAGGACCAAAGCTTCGCTACACAGAGCTCGAGAAGATGGCATACGCCGTGGTTATGGCCTCCCACAAATTGTGCCATTACTTCCAGGCCCACGATATCACCATACCACGGGCCGCATTGGCAAATGGGCTATCGAAGTGGCGCCATTCAACCTCCGGTTCATGGCACGCTCCGCAATCAAGTCCCAAATACCTGCCGACTTCTTGGCGGAGTGGACCCCGGGCCCAACGTCAGCCCCCCTGCCCCCAGAAGGCGAGATATGGTCCGCTCACACTGACGGAGCATGGGGGCCCCCAGAGCCGGACTATCTGCTGTCATCACATCTCCGACAGGACGTAAGGCTGCATTCGTAGCACACCTCGAATTCCGCTGTATGTGCAACATCGCGGAGTACGAGGCGGTGCTACTGGTGCTTCGCAAGGCCCGAGCCATGGGCGCTCCAAGCTTGCTGGTCCGGACGGACTCACAAGTGGTGGCTGGACAAATTGACAAATCATTCCAGGCACGCCACCCGGAGCAGGCCTAGTACCTCGATGCTATCCGAAAGACGGAGGGCCACTGCCGGGGGGACACCGTGCTCCATATCCCGCGAAGCGACAATGCGGAGGCTGACGCCTTAGCCAAGGCAGCAGCAAGTGGTGAGCCACTTCAGCCTGGCGCCCTATTCGAGGTGCTAACCTCACACTCCATCGGGCCATGAGACGAGCTCGGAGGCTCCGCCACATCGTCACCACGCAGGACTGGCGAAGCCCCATCATCACCCTGCTCAGAGGGGACTCCATCGACATGGCGTCTCTTGAGCTTCGGAGGCTCCGTCATAGGGCCAGGGGCTATGTGCTGGTCGAAGGGGCCCTGTACAAATTAGGAGTATGCGCTCCGCTACTTCGCTACATCACAAGGGAGCAAGGGGCACCGCTACTTAAAGAAATTCACGAAGGCCTCTGCGGCACGCACTTAAGCGACTAGAGCGCTCACGAGCAAGACACTCCGCTAGGGGCTGCATTGGCCCACAATCATGTCCGATGCCGAGGCATTTGTCCGGACGTGCCCCGGATGCCAATGGATGGGCAAATACCGGAGCACCGGAGCCTGCCACCTCGCGGAGCTTGACGGAGCACCACTTCCGCACCCATGGAATGCGGAGTTGCTCAAAACCTGCTATATGTAAGTGGCACTGCCTCATAATTTTTGCACAATTAATGGAATTGCTCCGCGGAGCTTGCGTAGAGCCCGCCATATGACATGTCTTATGTCACGTGGGACGCCGCGATACGCTCCACGAACTCCGCGTAGAGCATCAGGAAACGCTCCTGCTCCGCGTCGAGTACATTCGTAATTATGCTCCGCATATCATGCGTAGAGCCCAATCTAACTCCATGTAGAGCATAAGAAAACGCTCCTGCTCCGTGTCGAGTACATTCATAATTAAGCTCCGCATATCATGCATAGAGCCCAATCTAACTCCGCGTAGAGCATAAGGAAACGCTCCTGCTCCGCGTCGAGTACAATCGTAATTATGCTCCGCATATCATGCGTAGAGCCCAATCTAACTCCGCGTAGAGCATAAGGAAACGCTCCTGCTCCACGTCGAGTACATTCATAATTATGCTCCGCATATCATGCGTAGAGCCCAATCTAACTCCGCGTAGAGCATAAAGAAACGCTCCTGCTCTGCGTCGAGTACATTCGTAATTATGCTCCGCATATCATGCGTAGAGCCCAATCTAACTCCGCGTAGAGCATAAGTAAACGCTCCTGCTCCACGTCGAGTACATTCGTAATTATGCTCCACATATCATGCGTAGAGCCTAATCTAACTCCGCGTAGAGCATAAGGAAACGCTCCTACTTCGCGTCAAGTACATTCGTAATTATGCTCCACATATCATACGTAGAGCCCAATCTAACTCCACGTAGAGCATAAGGAAATGCTCCTGCTCCACGTCGAGTACATTCGTAATTATGCTTCGCATATCATGCGTAGAGCCCAATCTAACTCCGTGTAGAGCATAAGTAAACGCTCCTGCTCTACGTCGAGTACATTCGTAATTATGCTCCGCATATCATGCGTAGAGCCCAATCTAACTCCGCGTAGAGCATAAGAAAACGCTCCTGCTCCGCGTCGAGTACATTCGTAATTATGCTCCGCATATCATGCGTAGAGCCCAATCTAACTCCGCGTAGAGCATAAGGAAATGCTCCTGCTCCGCGTCGAGTACATTCATAATTATGCTTCTTATATCATAAGTAGAACCCAATCTAACTCCGCGTAGAGCATAAGGAAGAGCTCCTGCTACGCGTCGAGTACATTCGTAACTATGCTCCGCATATCATGCGTAGAGCCCAATCTAACTCCGCGTAGAGCATAAGTAAACGCTCCTGCTCTGCGTCGAGTACATTCGTAATTATGCTCCGCATATCATGCGTAGAGCACAATCTAACTCCGCGTAGAGCATAAGTAAACGCTCCTGTTCCGCGTCGAGTACATTCCTAATTATGCTCCGCATATCATGCGTTGAGCCCAATCTAACTCCGCGTAGAGCATAAGGAAACGCTCCTGCTCCGCGTCGAGTACATTCCTAATTATGCTCCGCATATCAGGCGTAGAGCCCAATCTAACTCCGCATAGAGCATAAGGAAACGCTCCTGCTCCGCATCGAGTACATTCGTAATTATGCTCCGCATATCATGCGTAGAGCCCAATCTAACTCCGCGTATAGCATAAGTATACGCTCCTGTTCCGCGTCGAGTACATTCCTAATTATGCTCCGCATATCATGCGTAGAGCCCAATCTATCTCCGCGTAGAGCATAAGGAAACGCTCCTGCTCCGCATCGAGTACATTCGTAATTATGCTCCGCATATCATGTGTAGAGCCCAATCTAACTCCACCTAGAGCATAAGGAAGCGCTCCTGCTACGCGTCGAGTACATTCGTAATTATGCTCCGCACATCATGCGTAGAGCCCAATCTAACTCCGCGTAGAGCATAAGGAAATGCTCCTGCTACGCGTCGAGTACATTCGTAATTATGCTCCGCATATCATGCGTAGAGCCATCTAACAACGCGTAGACCATAAGGAAACGCTCCTGCTCCGCGTCGAGTACATTTGTAATTATGCTCCGCATATCGTGCGTAGAGCCATATATAACTCCTGCTCCGCGTCGATGCCATTTGTAATTACGCTCCACCTATCGTGCGTCGAGCCGCGTCTAACGCCGTATAGAGCACAAGGCAATACTTTGAGCTCCGCATAAAGCGCACCCGAAGCCACGTCCGGAGCGAAGCCCTCACCGCACTATGCTTTGTGTGTGTTGCGTTCGAGCAAAAAAAAGAGGGAAGGTGAGACCTCCCAAGCACAGCCAGATAAGTATGGCGCTCCGGCCAAAGAGAAGGGTTGACGGCCGCTTACGCCGGGCGAAGGGGCACGCGTATGATCCGAGGTAGTCTCCGCTACCTTCAGACAGGCGGTGGTTGAGGACGGCCCCTAGGGGAGCAGCTCCGACCAAGCAGAACTCCTCTGCAAGGTCGCGCATGCTAAGCTTCCCCCCGATGCGGCGAAGCAGCATGAGACGGCTCTAGAGGGTGTCCTCGTTGGTCTCGATGGCCGGGGCCCTCCGGTATGCGATTTCCTGGGCCAAAGCCCGGAGAGGGGACTGGTTCCCCACCTTCAGGTAGAACCACTGGGTCGTCCACCCAGTAGGCCAGCTGTCGTTCGCCGCCCACGCAGGGAAGTCCCCTTCGCGTCCGGAGCAGACTAGAAAACTGACGCTGGCGAAGCACCGCACCTTCACCAGCGCCGCAATGTCTTCCGGCCGCGTCCTCGATTACCCAAGAAAAGAGGACGAGCAGATAACTCTTGCTAGCGGGGAGTAGCTCCTCCGAGGCTTTGGCTAACTTCGGGCACCCCTCCGTCTTCCCGAACAGTTTTGCGCGCGAGCAGCGTGACCCTGCTTCGCCCTGCCCCCGTGAGGGGCTATGTTGGGGAGCAGGGGCTCCTCCGAAGGGTAGGCGCGTCCCGAACGACCTTTTCCCCGAAGCCGAAGGCCAGGAGCCGGACGCCTCCAAAGGATAAATGCACCCCGAAAGGGAGCCGTCCTCGGAGGCCCGTCCTCCGGGGCTTGGAGGCTTCGGTGTCATGAGCGAAGGGCATGGTGCCGCCCCTCGGCACCACGAGGAGCCCAAAGCTTCCACTAGGGCGACCTCCAGAGGTCAGGAACTCTGAGCCAGCCTCCGGGGTACGGGCCGAGGGGCCCCTAGGATCCGAAGGAGGGCCCCCGTCTCTCCGAAGACTAGCTCCCACGGAGGGTGTCCTTGGGGGACAGACCGTCCCTGTCTGCCGCCCTCGTGTGGGCGGTTCAAAAGAGGAACACATGTCTCTGGCTAGGGTACAGAGACCTGTGGTCCTCACCTGCCCCTCTGCCCCAAGGTACAGGGCAGGTAAGAGACTGTCCCCTCAGGCTCTACCAACCCGCCTGGCGCATGTCAGGCGAGCAGTTGGGCTACCAACTCCCTGACCGTGTCAGGGAGTCTGCGGGCCCCTCCCTGAAGCCCTCCGGAGATCACGGAGGCTAATCCCGGACTGATGTAGACAATAGGACCTGCTTGTCAGTGAGAAACATACCTGTACCCCTGCAAGGGCACTATTGTAACTTCCTGTTGGCCACGAGCCTATATAAACTAATGCCTTGCCATGAAAGTGCAGGCTTTTTTGGGGGGGAATCAATTCCACTCTCTTCTCACGCTTCCATTCTCCTTCACGGTTGGGGCATACTTTGTCCCAATAGTTTCATATGCAAATCATAGTAGCCATGCTGATTTGTGAACTATCTAAGATTTTTTTTAGTTTCACATGAAATCATAGTCGCCATGCTCACCTCCAAAATATATCAGATTTTTGTTTAGTTTCACCCGCAAATCATAGTAGCCATGCTCATCTATGAACTATCTTAGATTTTTGTTTAGTTTCATATGCAAATCATAGTCGCCATCCTCATCTCCAAAATATCTTAGATTTTTGTTTAGTTTCACATGCAAATAATAGTAGCCTTGCTCATCTGTGAACTACCTCAGATTTTTCTTTAGTTTGATATGAAATCATAGTCGACATGCTCATCTGTGAACTATCTCATATTTTTCTTTAGTTTCATATGAAATCATAGTAGCCATGCTCATCTGCGAACTATCCCAGATTTTTTTAGTTTCACATGCAAATCATAGTAGCGTTGCTCATCAATGAACTATCTCAAAGTTTTCTTTAGTTTCACATGAAATCATAGTTGCCATGCTTATGTGCAAAATATCTCAGATTTTTATTTAGTTTCACATGCACAACATAGTAGCCATGTGTTGGTGAAGTTTTTGGTCACACGCGTGGCCTGAAAGATCTGCTTAACTCTAGTGCAGGTCCTAAATTTGTGGTTTGTGGTATGCCAATCAGTTTGATCCTGCAACTGCTAAGGTAAACAAGAAAAACGTAAGTAGTAACACCTATCGGCTATCGAGCTGATGGTTTCAACGCGTATCGGATGACTATAAATAAAATGCAATAAGATCAAGGTGAAGACCAATCAACGCAGCATATTAGGTGTACGATGTACAAGAAATGTATTTATTATGAAACCTATCGGAATATCGGCATCTGCCTGAACTAGCTAATCTGTGAAAGCAATTGAAAGTAATACTAGAGCCGATATCGGGATGTAAAAACAAGATATATAATAATGCTAGGCCAATGTGTATCGTCCGATTCCGATACCCGATACAACGATGAGATTAAAACGCAGAAAGATAACCTATCGGCTTATACTCCAATAGAATCTAGCCTCAACATGCCCGATCTGTGTTCGCATTATCGCTCGCTATAACCACAAGATTGGACCGAACCAAGACAGTCGCTAAATCACAGCAAACCATAATGCTAAACATATCGGAGCACACCTCATCCAGATGAACGATACGTGACATGAATCAAATACATAGGCTAAGATGTCGAACTTAACAGATGAAGCCTTAGATTAATATATTTGATCTAAACCACGCACCTGATACATCATGAATGATACATAGACTAAGATGTCGGACCTAACCGATGAAGCCTTAGATCTACTAATCAATGTATGTTTGGCGAAACTTACCTCTCGCCGGAGATCGAAGTGATGCAGCCCTACGAGAGAGCAAGAACTAGCTAGTGGCAAGTTTGGCGATGCGCCGAGAGTTGTTTGTTGATCTGTTTGATGATGATAAACTAAGCCTAAACGTTACATATTTATAGTCCGAAGACTTGCTGTCCTACATGGATACGACTGCAACTGAAAAATCTATCTTCCCTTTTTATTGGCTTCTTCGTATCTTTATCCGATCACATGCGCGTATTGCGGTTGGGCTTTATTGACCTCGCTTTGACCGGATTCCTTGACTTCCATGGACTGTGCTGAAACTGTGTTGGGGTTGGGCCTTACCAAATTTTGCCGTTAACACATGCCCCCCAATTTCGGAGTGTGGGTGTCACCCGATGCTTCGAAATTACCACCTTGCCAATACTAATTTCTGCCAAACATCAAATCATGGGCGATTCTGCAGGAAACCTTTTCGTATTCTAGTACCTTTTAGCCGCCTGTCTTCCAAAGCACTGCATCCTCATAAATATCAATCGCCACCCTTTCCATTCCTTCTTCATTCTCTTGCCTCTTCTCTTTTCTGACCATGGAGGATTGTGATGAATGTTGCTTGGTTCGACGCATCTACCCTTCTCGTGGAGACGTCGAACCAGGCTTCATTCCATACAAACCTTAAGATGGTATGCCCCGGCGCTTTGAAGTTCCAATAACAATCTCTGTCTAACGTTAGGTTGTGGGCCCCACCCAATCTACAGAAATCTCCTTAACCCAGTTTTTGAGACACCACATTTACCCTATAAATATCAACCGGCGGCCCTTCATCTTCTTCTCTGCTATTCGCTTCCTTCTTGCACACAGAACCTCTCACACCCACTTTCTTGTCATCGCTACGCATCTGCCGCCGGTGTCCTCGCCTCCGACGATCCAGATCGCATTCATCTGCATCAACAACCCCCGTTGTAACTCCGATGGCGACCACCTCCATGATTCTAGAGGTACATTGCCCTATTTGGTTCCTTTCTTTTCCTTTTCACTGTTCTTTCATGTTCTTAGTTTCTGTTTGCATTTTTCAGTTCTCTGATTTGCCCTTTTTTCCTTTTCTTTTCTGTAGAACCTTAAGAACCAAATCTTAATCCCTCTCGTAGATCCACCTTCTTGCTTTTTCCTTGGTCCGATGGGTAACCTAGATCCCTTCGATATTATCAATGGCGAAACCCAACGGATCCCATTCAAAAATTCCAGGATGCTTCTCTCCGATTAGAATCTGAGTTTCAGATCTTTTCCTTCTCCTTTGCCCGGCTGGAGGGACTAGTACCTCAGGGTATCTGCCGCCAATTGTACTTTCTACGACGAAATTGATATCGGGCACTGCATCGGCCTTTCCCTTGCCGAGCCCTATAAGAACGAACCAATGCTAGCCACCGCTTGTTACTTTTGGTCTGATGCACTCAATGCTTTCTTGTTTGGTCATGGGCCGATGAGCCCCTCTTTGCTTGACATCTTTACCTTGACCTCTCTGGACATCACTTCTCCGATGAATCCCCTATTTTTCTGATTCAAAGCGACCCACCGTCTTGATACCAAATCTTGCAGCGGTTGGGTAAAATACATTGCTAAACAGAACAAAAAGACTGATCCTATAGACACTCAGGAGCACGTCGCTTTCCTCAACCTTTGGCTAGAAAGATTTGTATTTTGTGGATCCACCCTAGGGCCGATGACCCATCTTCAGTTTATGGCTGAACAACTTGTTGCGAACAAGAAAATCCCCCTTGGCCGATACCTTCTTGGAGCCACCTATCATCTTTCTCACCAGGTATCGGCTAGACTATCAGCTGGTGAGCCTGTAGGCCACTTCAGGGGTCCTTGGTGGTTTTTGCAAATCTGGCTCAACATATATACCGCCAAGGCCACCGATAGTACCCCCTTTGCTCTGCTCGAATTTCCATCTGATCATCATGAAAACGCTGCCCCCACCTATCGCCGATGCTCATCTCTGAGTGAGGCAGCTACCTTTCGCGAGAGCGTCCGGATGTCGCCCGATCCTTTGAGTCTTTGGTTCAAGGGTTTCTATTGTGGCTTCACCCGAGAATCGATCATCTGGTATGCCTATGAGCACCTGGCAGAATACGAATACCCCCATCGGCTACTGCTATCCGATGTGTGTAGAGACGAGGAGTCCATTAAGATCTTCAAAACTATCATCACTCCTTGCATTCTTGTAGGACCGAAACTAGCGACCAGAGGGGGGCTAAATGGGCGCAAAATAAAATCAGCGTAATCAAAAACCAATTCTGAAAACAGTAAGCTCAATCCGGAAGTTCCGGAACAGAAACAGAATGGTCAAATCGGAAGTTCCGATAGTTACCGGAAGTTCCGGTTCAGTTAAAACTGGAACCCGAGAGGTCAAATCGGAAGTTCCGGATGATGCAGGAAGTTCCGGAGACCAGAACTTCCGGTTATAGCCGGAACTTCCGGGTAGCCTGCTACAGTAAAAATAGAACAGCCCCAAACACGATTTCTTCACGATTTACACTGGGGAAACTCTCCTTTTGCCGTGAAATCTCCTCCCTTGTGTTCCAAATCAATCAATACATCTTTGGGTACACACAAGACACTTGGAAACACATCAAATCTCTCCAAAGCACAAGTAAAAGATCGAAAAGAAAATGTACCGTACGCCCAAACGAAAAGACGAAACCCGTGCAAACCTTCGATCCGTGCGGAGAGGAAGGGTAGGGAGGAAGGGTACACGCCCTAGGAAGCCAGCCCTAGCCCGTGGAAGAAGAGGGATGGAACCCTAGGTTGCCATGGTGGAGAGGAGGAGAGAGGTGGAGGAAGAAGACTTGAGGAAGAAGAAGGTGGGAGGACAAAACACCCAGACCAGGAAATGATTTTCAATTAGCTCAAAATCCTCCAAGGTTTACAAGGGATGGCTAGCCCTTATATAGCCGCCATGGACCGATACAAAGACTCAAGTACCCTCTTCGCGAAGGTTCGCTATAGACTCTGGCCCACGGGGCAAAAACGTAAAATAACCCTACAGATATTATTCGGTGCCGATACTTTTCGTAGCCGCTACGACACCGCTAGAATTAACGGAGAAAACACTTTTCCGGTAGATCGACGGTTTTGAGCCGAAACCGACAAAGCGTCCGCCGTCTCCGCACTGTGCACCCGGATTGGACCCGTTCCGACCCCGCGGCTCTTCAGCCCGACAATCGAACGTCCGTGTACCTGAGTCGCACCGGTCGACACCACGACGGATCCCGTTTCCCTCGCCGCTTCAGCTCCACGCACCCGGATTGGACCGGTATGCCTTCGCGACCCCTCTGTCCGACCGACATCCGTCCGTGTACCTGAGTCGCGTGCGAACTCCATCACGGTCGAGGCTTCTTCATCTCCATTCCTTCACATCTTTCCTTCTCGATGCTTCACGTCTTCTTTCCCCGTTGACAATCACTCATCATCCCCATGATATACACCATGGCTCCTCAATCTCCCCCTTGATGAGTGCATTGTCAACACATCCTCTTCAGCATCTTGGTTTTCCTGAAAGCACAGGTGGAAACACAAAACAAAAAAACAAGAATAGAGATAGAAGAAAATATCTAGAAAAATGAAAATAAAATCCAACCAATGACCAAAAATCAAACAAAAGCCAGAAAGGGTCATTTGGGTTGAACACAAAAGAAATCAACAAAAGATTTCACAAAATTCAGATGAGTGCAAGTTCTGAAAAATCAACAGGAGAGAAAATTTCAAATCTGGGTAACCCGGAACTTCCAGTTCAACCGGAACTTCCGGTTGCTCCAGAAAACCCGGAACTTCTGGTCCAACCGGAACTTCCGGTTGCTCCAGAATTCCCAGAATTCTCCAGAACCCGGAACTTCCGGTCCAGCCGGAACTTCCGGTTACCATTTAGCCATAAATTGCAGAAAATGCAGCGAAGTTCGGGAGAAGATAAGAGTGTCCAGTTTGAGCAAAAATTTTGTCAAATTTCATTAAAAGCTCCCCCTTGGACCAATCTCTCACAAAGAAATCAAATTCTCCCTCTTAATGACAAAAAGCTCAAAAGTCTCCCCCTTACCAAAATCTCTCCCCCTTGTTGACAATTGGACTCATCAAGGACAAAATACACCTGAGGGTACTGATCTGGCCGAGAGGCGTTGTAGTGGTACTTATCTCCATGGGTGTAGGGTTGTCCTCAAAAGTACGCAGCTTGGTGGTACCCCTGTGGGATACCATTGGGTGCCCCCCTTGGTGGCACGAGGTTTGGCAGCTCGTTCCTCTCGATGCCGTAGGTGATCTGTGGGGCTTCATACCACGTCGGCCCTTACGGAACAGGAGTTGGTTGTTGAGCCGGCCGAGGAGGCTGTGGAGGTTGGGGAGCCTGAGGGTGGTTAACTAGGAAATACATCGGACCCCGCAGCGGCTCCTGAGCCACAGTGCCCTCGACGGTCTTCTTGATCAATCCGTGGAGAGTGTTGACCAGAACCCCCGAATGGTTGATGAGGGCGTGGTTGACTGCACGGTCAACGGCTTCTTGAAAGTTGACATGGGGGCTGTCGGGCCGCTGACTAGATTCTCTAGTGAAGGTGGGCTTCGGCTGCTTCATTACTAGCAAAGAATCTCACATGATTTCCACTGCATCGGCGCCGACTTCTTCTAGCAACTGCAGCCCTTTTAAAACTGCTTCATACTCTGCTTGATTGTCGGTTGATAAAGGCTTGATTGTATATGCAAACTCAAAAGCTGGCCCCCGAGGCGATATGATTTGTGTTTAGTTTCATATGCAATCGTAGTAGCCATGCTGATTTGTGCACTATCTAAGATTTTTCTTTAGTTTTTTATAAAATTATAGATGCCATACTCATCTGCGAAATATCTCAGATTTTTGTTTAGATTCATATGCGAATCATAGTAGCCATACTGATTTGTGAACTGTCTAAGATTTTTCTTTAGTTTCATATGAAATCAGAGTAGCCATGCTCATCTACGAACTATCTCAGATTTTTGTTTAGTTTCACATGCAAATCATAGTAGCCTTGCTCATCTGTGAACTATGTTAGATTTTTGCTTTTGTTTCACATGAAATCATAGTCGCCATGCTCATCTGCGAAATATCTTAGATTTTTGTTGAGTTTCACATGCAAATCATTGTTGCCGTGCTGATATGTGAACTATGTAAGATTTTTCTTTAGTTTCAAATGAAATCATAGTAGCCTTGCTCATCTGGGAACTGTCTCAGATTTTTGTTTAGTTTCACATACAAATAATAGTAGCCTTGCTCATCTATGAACTATCTCAGATTTTTCTTTAGTTTCACATGAAATCATAGTCGCCATGCTCATCTGCGAAATATCTCAGATTTTTATTTAGTTTCACATGCAAATCATAGTAGCCATGCTGATTTGTGAACTATCTAAGTTTTTTTTAGTTTCACATGAAATCATAGTAGCCATACTCATTTGCAAACTATCTCAGATTTTTGTTTAGTTTCACAACCAAATCATAGTAGCCTTGCTCATCCGTGAACTATCTCAAATTTTTTCTTTAGTTTCACATGAAATCATAGTCGCCATGCTATTCTACGAAATAACTCAGATTTTTTTAGTTTCACATGTTAATCAAAGTAGCCATGCTGATTTGTGAACTATCTATGATATTTCTTTAGTTCCCCATGAAATCATAGTAGCCTTGCTCATCTGTGAACTATCTCAGATTTTTCTTTAGTTTCACATGAAATCATAGTCGCCAAGCTCATCTGCGAAATATCTCAGATTTTTTATTAGTTTCACATGCAAATCATAGTAGCCATGCTGATTTGTGAACTATCAATATTTTTTTTAGTTTCACGTGAAATCATAGTCGCCATGGTCATCTCTAAAATATCTCAGATTTTTGTTTAGTTTCACATGCAAATCATAGTAGCCATGCTCATCTGTGAACTATCTCAGATTTTTATTTAGTTTCACATGAAATTATAGTCGCCATGCTTATCTGCGAAATATCTCAGATTTTTGTTTAGTTTCACATGTAAATCCTACTAGCCATGCTGATTTGTGAACTATCTAAGATTTCTGATTAGTTTCCCATGAAATCATAGTCGCCATGCTCATCTCTAAAATATCTCAGATTTTTGTTTAGTTCCACCTGCAAATCATAGTAGCCATGCTCATCTGTGAACTATCTCAGATATTTGTTTAGTTTCATATGCAAATCATAGTAGCCATGCTGACTTATGAACTATCTAAGATTTTTATTTAGTTTCCTATGAAATCATAGTAGCCATGCTCATCTGTGAACTATCTCATATTTTGGTCTAGTTTCACCTGCAAATCATAGTAGCCTTGCTCATCTGTGAACTATCTCAGATTTTTTCTTTCGTTTCACATGAAATCATCGTCGCCACGCTCATCTGCTAAATATCTCAGATTTTTATTTAGTTTCACATGCTAATCATAGTTGCCATGCTGATATGTGAACTATGTAAGATTTCTCTTTAGTTTCAAATGAAATCATAGTAGCCATGCTCATCTGCGAACTATCTCAGATTTTTGTTTAGTTTCACATGCAAATCATAGTAGCCTTGCTCATGTGTGAAATATCTCAGATTTTTCTTTAGTTTCACATGAAATCATAGTCGCCATGCTCATCTGTGAAATATCTCAGATTTTTTTTGTTTCACATGCAAATCATAGTAGCCAAGCTAATTTGTGAACTATCTAAGATTTTTCTTTAGTTTCCCATGAAATCATAGTAGCCATGTTAATCTGTGAACTATCTCATAGAAGCCTTGCTCATCTATGAACTATCTCATATTTTTCTTTAGTTTCACAAGAAATCATAGTCGCGAAGCTCATCTACGAAACATCTCAGATTTTTGTTTAGTTTCACTTGCAAATCATAGTAGTCATGCTGATTTGTGAAGTATCTAAGATTTTTTTTAGTTTCACATTAAATCATAGTAGCCATACTCATCTGCGAACTATCTCAGATTTTTCTTTTGTTTCATAAGGAAATCATAGTAGCCTTGCTCATCTGTGAACTATCTAAGAATTTTTCTTTAGTTTCACATGAAATCATAGTCGCCATGCTCATCTGCGAAATATCTCAGATTTTTTTAGTTTCAAATGTAAATCATAGTAGCCATGCTGATTTGTGAACTATCTATGATATTTCTTTAGTTTCCCTTTAAATCATAGTAGCCTTGCTCATCTATGAACTATCTCAAATTTTTCTTTAGTTTCACATGAAATCATAGTCTTCAAGCTCATCTGCGAAATATCTTAGATTTTTGTTTAGTTTCACATGCAAATCATATTAGCCATGACGATTTGTGAACTATCTATGATTTTTTTTAGTTTCACATGAAATCATAGTCGCCATGCTCATCTCCAAAATATCTCAGATTTTTGTTTAGTTCCACCTGCAAATCATTGTAGCCATGCTCATCTGTGAACTATCTCAGATATTTGTTTAGTTTCATATGCAAATCATAGTAGCCATGCAGACTTATGAATTATCTAAGATTTTTCTTTAGTTTCCTATGAAATCATAGTAGCCATGCTCATCTGCGAACTATCTTAGATTTTTGTCTAGTTTCACCTGCAAATCATAATAGCCTTGCTCATCTGTGAACTTTCTCGGATTTTTTCTTTCGTTTCACATGAAGTGATCGTTGCCATGCTCATCAGCTAAATATCTCAGATTTTTATTTAGTTTCATATGCAAATCATAGTAGCCATGCTGATATGTGAACTATATAAGATTTTTCATTAGTTTCAAATGAAATCATACTAGCCATGCTCATTTGTGAACTGTCTCAGATTTTTGCTTAGTTTCACATGTAGGTAATAGTAGCCTTACTCATCGATGAACTATCTCAGATTTTTCTTTAGTTTCACATGAAATCATAGTCGCCATGCTCATCTGTGAAATATCTTAGATTTTTGTTTAGTTTCACATGCAAATCATAGTAGCCAAGCTAATTTGTGAACTATCTAAGATTTCTCTTTAGTTTCCCATGAAATCATAGCAGCCATGTTCATCTGCGAACTATCTCAGATATTTTTTAGTTTTACATTCAAATCATAGTAGCCATGCTGATTTGTGAAATATCTAAGATTTTTTTTTAGTTTCATATGAAATCATATTAGCCATGCTCATCTGCGAACTATCTCAGATTTTTGTTTAGTTTCACATGCAAATCATAGTACCTTGCTCATCTGTGAACTATCTCAGATTTTTCTTTAGTTTCACATGAAATCATAGTCGCCGTGCTCATCTGCGAAATATTTCGAATTTTTGTTCAGTTTCACATGCAAATCATAGTAGCCATGTTGATTTGTGAACTATCTAAGAATTTTTTTATTTTCACATGAAATCATAGTAGACATACTCATCTGCGAACTATCTCAGATTTTTGTTTAGTTTCACAAGCAAATAATAGTAGCCTTGCTGATCTGTGAACTATCTCTGACTTTTCTTTAGTTTCACATGAAATCATAGTCGCCATGCTTATCTGCGAAATATCTCAGATTTTTGTTTAGTTTCGCATGCAAATCATAGTAGACATGCTGATTTGTGAACTATATAAGATTTTTCTTTAGTTTCAAATGAAATCAGAGTGGCCATGCTCATCTGTGAACTATCTCAGTTTTTTGTTTAGTTTCACATGCAAATCATAGTAGCCTTGCTCATGTGTGAAATATCTCAGATTTTTCTTTAGTTTCACATGAAATCATAGTCCCCATGCTCATCTGTGAAATATCTCGGATTTTTGTTTAGTTTTACATGCAAATCATAGTAGCCTTGCTGATTTGTGAAATATCTAAGATTTTTTTAGTTTCACATGAAATCATAGTAGCCATGCTCATCTGCGAACTATCTCAGATTTTTGTTTAGTTTCACAGGCAAATCATAGTAGCCTTGCTCATGTGTGAAATATCTAAGATTTTTTCTTTAGTTTCACATGAAATCATAGTCCCCATGCTCATCTGCGAAATATCTCAGATTTTTGTTTAGTTTCACATGCAAATCATAGTAGCCATGCTGATTTATGAACTATATAAGATTTTTCTATAGTTTCAAATGAAATCATAGTAGCCATGCTCATCTGCGAACTATCTCAGATTTTTGTTTAGTTTCACATGCAAATAATAGTAGCCTTGCTCATCTGTGAACTACCTCAGATTTTTCTTTAGTTTGATATAAAATCAAAGTCGACATGCTCATCTGTGAACTATCTCACATTTTTCTTTAGTTTCACATCAAATCATAGTCGCCATGCTCATCTGCGAAATATCTCAGATTTTTGTTTAATTTCAATTGCCAATCATAGTAGCCATGCTAATTTGTGAACTATCTAACATTTTTCTTTAGTTTCACATGAAATCATAGTTGCCATGCTCATATGCGAACTATCTCAGATTTTTTTAGTTTCACATGCAAATCATAGTCGCCATGCTCATCTACGAAATATCTCAGATTTTTTTAAGTTTCACATGCAAATCATAGTAGCCATGCTGATTTGTGAACTATTTATGATTTTTCTTTAGTTTCACATGAAATCATAGTCGCCATGCTCATCTCTTAAATATCTCAGATTCTTGTTTAGTTTCATATGCAAATAATAGTAGCCATGCTCATCTGTGAACTATCTCAGATTTTTCTATAGTTTCACATGAAATCATAGTAGCCATGCTCATATGTGAACTATCTCAGATTTTTTTAGTTTCACATGCAAATCATAGTCGCCATGCTCATTTGCAAAATATCTCAGATTTTTGTTTAGTTTTACATGTAAATCATAATAGCCATACTGATTTATGAACTTTCTAACATTTCTCTTTAGTTTCACATGAAATCATAGTCCCCATGCTCATCTGCGAAATATCTCACATTTTTTTAGTTTTACATGCAAATCATAGTAGCCTTGCTCATCTATGAACTATCTTAGATTTTCTTTAGTTTCACATGAAATCATAGTCGCCATGCTCATCTGCGAAATATCTCAGATTTTTTTTAGTTTCACATGCAAATCATAGTAGACCTGCTCATCTGTGAACTATCTCAGATTTTTTCTTTAGTTTCACATGAAATCATAGTCGCCATGCTCATCTGCGAAATATCTCAGATTTTTTTAGTTCCACATGTAAATCATAGTAGCCATGCTGATTTGTGAACTATCTATGATATTTCTTTAGTTTCCCATGAAATCATAGTATATTTGCTCATCTCTGAACTATCTCTGATTTTTCTTTAGTTTCACATGAAATCATAGTCCCCATGCTCATCTGCGAAATATCTCAGATTTTTGTTTAGTTTTACATGCAAATCATAGTAGCATTGCTGATTTGTGAAATATCTAAGATTTTTTTAGTTTCACATGAAATCATAGTCGCCATGCTAATCTCCGAAATATCTTAGATTTTTCTTTAGTTTCACATGCAAATCATAATAGCCTTGATCATGTGTGAAATATCTCAGATTTTTCTTTAGTTTCACACGCAAATCATAGTAGCCTTGCTCATCTATGAACTATCTTAGATTTTTGTTTAGTTTCACATGTAAATCATACTAGCCATTCTAATTTTTGAACTATCTAAGATTTCTCTTTAGTTTCCCATGAAATGATAGTAGCAATGTTCATCTGCGAACTATCTCAGATATTTTTTAGTTTCACATTAAATCATAATCGCCATGCTGATTTGTGAACTATCTACGATATTTCTTTATTTTCCCATGAAATCATAGTAGCCTTGCTCATATGTGAACTATCTCAGATTTTTCTTTAGTTTCATATGAAATCATAGTCGCTAAGCTCATCTGTGAAATATCTTAGATCTTTGTTTAGTTTCACATGCAAATCATAGCAGCCATGCTGATTTGTGAATTATCTAAGATTTTTTTTTGTTTCACAAGAAATCATAGTTGCCAGAATCATCTGCCAAATATCTCAGATTTTTGTTTAGTTTCACCTGCAAATCATAGTAGACATGCTCATCTATGAACTATCTCAGATTTTTCTTTAGTTGCAAATGAAATTATAGGCGTCATGCTCATCTGCGAAATATCTCAGATTTTTGTTTAGTTTCACATGTAAATCATACTAGCCATTCTAATTTTTGAACTATCTAAGATTTCTCTTTATTTTCCCATGAAATGATAGTAACAATGTTCATCTGCGAACTATCTCAGATATTTTTTAGTTTTACATTAAATCATAGTCGCCATGCTGATTTGTGAACTATCTACGATATTTTTTTATTTTCCCATGAAATCATATTAGCCTTGCTCATCTGTGAAATATCTCAGATTTTTTCTTTAGGTTCACATGAAATCATAGTCCCCATGCTCATCTGCGAAATATCTCAGATTTTTTTTAGTTTTACATGCAAATCATAGTAGCCTTGCTCATCTGTGAACTATCTCAATTTTTTTTGTTTCACAAGAAATCATAGTCGCCATCCTCATCTGTGAAATTTATCAGATTTTTGTTTAGTATCACATGCAATCATAGTAGCTCTGCTCATAGGCGAACTATCTCATATTTTTTAGTTTCACATGAAATCAAAGTAGCCATGCTGATTTGTGAAATATCTAAGATTTTTCTTTAGTTTCCCTTGAAATCATAGTAGCCTTGCTCATCTGTGAACTATCTCAGATTTTTCTTTAGTTTCACATGAAATCATAGTCGCCAAGCTTATCTGTGAAATATCTCATATTTTTGTTTAGTTTCACATGCAATTCATAGCAGCCATGCTAATTTGTGAATTATCTAAGATTTTTTTTAGTTTCACAAGAAATCATAGTCGCCATGCTCATCTCTGAAATATCTCAGATTTTTGCTTAGTTTCACCTGCATATCATTGTAGCCATGCTCATCTGCGAACTATCTTAGATTTTTTTTAGTTTCACAAGAAATCATAGTTGCCTTGCTCATCTATGAACTATCTCAGATTTTTCTTCAATTTCACATGTAAATCATACTACCCATGCTTATTTGTGAACTATGTAAAATTTCTTTTTAGTTTCCCACGAAATCATTATAGCCATGTTTATCTGTGAACTATCTCGGATATTTTTTGGTTTCATGTGCAAGTCATAGTAGCCATGCTGATTCGTGAAATATCTAAGATTTTTCTTTAGTTTCCCATGAAATCATAGTAGCCTTGCTCATCTGTGAACAATCTTAGATTTTTCTTTAGTTTCACATGAAATCGTAGTCGCCATGCTCATCTGCGAAATATCTCAGATTTTTGTTTAGTTTCACATGCAAATCATAGTAGCCTTGCTCATCTGTGAAATATCTCAGATATTTTTTAGTTTCACATGCAAATCATAGTAGCCTTGCTCATCTGTGAACTATCTCAGATTTTTTTTAGTTTCACAAGAAATCATAGTCGTCATCCTCATATGTGAAATTTATCAGATTTTTGTTTAGTTTCACATGAAATCATAGTAGCCCTGCTCATATGCGAACTATCTCATATATTTTTAGTTTCACATGAAATCAAAGTAGCCATGCTGATTTGTGAACTATCTATGATATTTCTTGAGTTTCCAATGAAAACATAGTAGCCTTGCTCATCTGTGAACTATCTTAGATTTTTATTTAGTTTCACATGAAATCGTAGTCGCCAAGCTCATCTATGAAATATCTTAGATTTTTGTTTAGTTTCACATACAAATCATAGTATCCATGCTCATCTGTGAATTATCTCAGATCTTTCTTTAGTTTCACATGGAATCATAGTCACCATGCTCATCTACAAAATATCGTAGATTTTTTTAGATTTACATGCAAATCATAGTAGCCATGCTGATTTGTGAACTATCTATGATATTTCTTTAGTTCCCATGAAATCATAGTACACTTGCTCATCTATGAATTATCTCAGATTTTTCTTTAGTTTCAGATGAAATCATAGTCGCCAAGCTCATCTACGAAATATCTCAGATTTTTGTTTAGTTCCACATGCAAATCATAGTAGCCATGCTGATTTGTGAACAATCTAAGATTTTTTTTAGTTTCACATGAAATCATAGTGACCATGCTCATCTCTAAAATATCTCAGATTTTTGTTCAGTTTAACCTGCAAATCATATTAGCCATGCTCATCTGTGAACTATCTTAGATTTTTGTTTAGTTTCACAAGTAAATCATAGTAGCCATGCTCATCTATGAACTATCTCAGATTTTTTCTTTTGTTTCACATGAAATCATAGTCACCATGCTCATCTGCGAAATATTTCAGATTTTTTTAGTTCCACATGTAAATCACACTAGCCATGTTGATTTGTGAACTATCTATGATATTTCTTTAGTTTCCATGAAATCATAGTAGCCTTGCTCATGTGTGAAATATCTCAGATTTTTCTTTAGTTTCACATGAAATCATAGTCCCCATGCTCATCTGCGAAATATCTCAGATTTTTTTTAGTTTTACATGCAAATCATAGTAGCATGCTGATTTGTGAACTATCTAAGATTTTTTTTAGTTTCCCATGAAATCATAGTCCCCATGCTCATCTGCGAAATATCTCAGATTTTTGTTTAGTTTCACATGCAAATCATAGTAGCCATGCT